>PVIJ01003858.1:0-127448 GCA_004024925.1 Scalopus aquaticus | reverse complement strand
ACACACACACACACACACACACACACACACACACACACACACACACACACGAGTTGGAAGATAGAAAACATGTAAAAAGAAATTAGAGAAACACATCCAAATCCAGGAGAATCAGGATCCTTTGCAGAGAACAGAATCCATGCTACTTAGTTTTAGCAGAAATTATTTCTTACAATAATTCAGTGATCTAATCACTGAAATGACCAAAGAAACAGACCAAGGTTGAGTTCTCAGTACAACTCCTAAGCTAAACCAGAGAACCAAGCCACAAAGGGAGATGCTACCACTTATAACATCAGGAGACTGCCTCCTGAAGTGGCAAACTGCCAAGTATAGCTGCTAAATTCAGAAGCATATTATTGTTGCCAGGATAAAAGAATCACAGCTATTGCTATTCACTTCAAAGTCAGGCACACTACATATGGGCAAAATGGATGGCAAGCAATCTGTTTCTTGACACTTACAGAACAACTGACCAAACACTGGGAAGCCTATTGTTGCTGTGCCACAGTAAAAAACTTCCATGACCATGCCTATCAACAGAAAAGCAAGAAATACAAGTAAATGTATCACATCCAGAACATTAGTTGCAAAAGAGTCTGGGAAATAAAGCATTTAGTCTTTCATCCCTTAGAGTTCCCAGTAAATTAGAAGGAAGTTGACATGGATGTGATACAATGCACCATACATTATCACAAGATCACCAATATCCAAATAACAAGTTTCAGAAAGGGAAGAAGAGAAGAAGAGAGGAAGGGAGGGAAGAAAAGAGAGAATAGAAGAGGTTGGATAGAAGGTGGGGTGGAGGTCATTCATGAAATAATTCAAGCAAATTTGAAAGCATGAATTTCAACATTGAAAGGGTTCACTAAGTTGAAGTACAATAGCTAAAAAGATACCACATTTAGCTATATTGCTATAAATTTCAGAATACTGGGGATTAAAAGGAGATCTTTCAAGCTTCAAAAACACAGAAAATAAACATCCTTCAGAAAATATTAGGCTTTAGGTGCTTCTGTACTTCTCAACAGCCATACTGGAAGTAGAATGCAATGGAGCTATGCCATCTCTTCAAAAGTTCAAAGGAATAACATTTTAATTTAGAATTTTATACCCAGTCAAACTATCAAGTATCAGGGTAGAATTACATTTGTAGACAGGTGAGTTGTTCATGCCTAGTGTACTGCTGTCATACTGCTCTATTTGGACTCTCATTCCTGAATGTCCCTTTGCCTCTCTTCTGTGTTGAATACCTGTTTCTTGTGTACTTCATGCTTTCCTTTTACCCTTGTTTTCAAGGAGTTTCCAAAGGAATGGCTCACAATATCTTCTTTACACAGATACCATTGGTCAGTGTGTTAAGTGAGAGTCCAAATAAAGTCTGAAAACAAGTCAATAAAAGAGATTGCCTCAATTACCACGAGGTCCTATAGGTTTACAGACATTTAATATTCAGGCAAAGATGTGCCCAGTTTATATAAGGGAGCAATGGGTTGTGAGTTTGAGTCCTTCTCTCACAGAGCTGCTTCCTCTAAAGGATAAATAGGGGCTAAGAACACCTTAGGTACCCTATTTATCGCCTGTGATGTTTAGTAGATATGTCAAAAGACAAAGGAAATGTCACTGAGATTAATAAGAGATAACAATCTCATTTCACAATAAAACATTACCATTAATTCATTCTTCCCCACCCCCCATCCTACAAAGTGAGGAAAATGGTTAGGAGAGCCCCTATAGGAAATTTATTTAGAATTATTTTGAACACGATAATCTATCTCATTTAACTAATTAAGAAAATTTACAATCAGTGCATTCACCACAGACTTGATGGTACCCATGTTTCCTTGATAGCTCAGAAAAAGTTATCTGAAAAAATATTTAGGTAGAACTTTGACGTGTGTGTGTGTGTGCGTGTGTGTGCGTGTGTGTGTGTGTATGCATCATACCAAATTAAAAGATAAATCTAACGGAACACTATTCCTTCTCTTTTGACATCTACATCATAAATTTTTTTCTAATGTTTTGAATATGGCATGCTTTATCCATCTCAGGATCTTTGAATATGAACTTTCCTCTTCCTGTGACGGTTTTCCTGACCCCTTCTTTGTGAACTGTGATTAATTCTTCTGAGAGCAGCTCAAAAGTCACATCACCTGGAAAGCTTCCACAGCTCAGACCAGATCAGTTTCCCTTTATAAATATTCATGATTCTAAGTACTTTTCTTTCTTGACATCCATCTCAGAGTATAATATTTCTGAAATTATTTGACTGTACTACCCACCCCATACCTGCAAGTGCACACAAACACACACACAGTGTTTATGTTCTATGGAGCAGTGTCTATTTTGCTCATCCATGTATTTACAGCACCTAACACAAGGCAGGCAACCAATAAATACTCCATGAATAATAAAATAATAAAAATAATAAAATATAAATATATATATTTTTATAATATAAAAATATATTTTTATATTTATATTTTTATACATAAATAATAAAATAATAAAAATAATAAATAATAAAAAAAGAAAGCGGCATATAGAAAGAAAGAAAAGGAAAACAAGAAGTGAGGCTGGGATTTTTTTAAGTTGATTTATCTATCTATCTATCTGATCTATTTTGCTTTAGAAACTTCAGAGGCTACCAGAGTACTGGGGAAATGAGTCAAGTGTTTTATATTCTTTGAACAGGGAAATACCTCTGAGAGGGAAGAAAACAAGGGACTGTATTCTGAGAAGCCAACCTGATTTTGGGCCAACCACAGCCCAGTAGACTGAGAGTCTCTCTTTCCAGAAGAGCCATGCAAAGGGCAGAGTCTCTACCCTCTTCAAGTCGTCTGCTGTGAGCATTCAGGGCAGGCTGCCTAAGCAGGTGCCTAACCTGCCACCTGTGCTTCAGTGTCACTCTGACAGCAGTCAGAGTCTCAATCCTCCAGGCTATCCCGCTCCACACTGGTGCCATCTGGCCTACAAACCGCAGGGATACTGAGCCAAGGCAGGCCATGAGGGAGAATATGAAATGTGTGGTTTGCTGCCAAGATGTCACCATGAAGAAGCTTGGAGAGAGCCCAGAGAGCTTAGAGGACCCTGCACATTTTTAACTGTCAATTACTGTAAATAGAACCCCCACAACCTTGAACAGGTAGCAGAATGTGCCTTGTGTTCCACATTCTGCTGTTGTGAAGGCTCTTCTGGGAGAAGTTCAGCAAGGAGGAAGGTCCAAGAACAGTGCTCTCAACAGGCAGGCTGCAAGGGGGCACTGCATTTCTCCCCTCTGGGTTAGGGTGTAGAGTAAGCTGCCCATTCAGATGGCCAGAGACAGCGACTCTCCCAACATTATTAATTTTGATCCAGGGCTAGAAACAGTAATAGCAAACAAAGGGAAGATGATGAAATATAGCTTTAACCAGAAAAAAAAAGAGCTAACACTTCACAGATTATTGTGTTTCAGTTCTGAGTCTACTGTTCTGCTTGTGTTCACTCATTTAATTTTCTCTGGGCGCCTAAACAACTTGCCATTCTTACGTCCATCTTGGATTGTAAGATGGAGAAACAAAGGTACATGGAAGTAAAGGAATGTTCCTAAGGTCACAGAGCTGGTAAGTGGCACAACTGAGATCAGAACTCAGCATCTGGTTTAAGTCTGTGCTCTGCACACCATCCCCCCCCCCCCAACCTAGCCTGGCCGGGAACCCCCAAGCACTTAGAGTGGTAGATAAGGAACAATGCATATAAAAAGGTAACAAATCCTAACTGTGCAAAATGTGGGGTGTTAAAGAGGGATCTCTGATTTCAAATTACGATTAAACTACAGTGAATAATGACCAACAGAGATTCATAACAAACAGCAACTGGAGATGTTAGTTACTTCATTCTGTGTTCAAATGGGAATAAAATATATGCCCTTCTCCATTACCCCATTAATATTTTCCAGGGATTCTAAAGTTAAAGAATAGACTTCCTTAGTGATTAAACTTCAAGTTTAAGATCACAAATCTCAGAACATTAAAGGAATAGCTAGTTTTACAATAAAATCTGAATTTGAACTTTAGTCCAGTCATTTCTCTTTTGGGCATTTTACTAAAGACCACACAATATAAAACAATGACAAGATATAAGAATAAAAACCACAGCCAAAGATCAAAAAATTATGCAGAAAGCATCAAATCAGGGAAAAGGAAAAAACATATGATATATAGGGCCTGATAAAATCATGTTTGAGAATTTGGTTTGTTTTAGAAAATTAAGCTGGACTTAATCTCTAGATTTGCATTCTAGAAATAAAAACATTCTGGCAGAGATAAGGATTTCCCGAATGGAAAAGGACAGAAAATACACAGATCAATTTGAAAAGTATCTCAGTGTTTTACAGGATGCAAAGCTAAAACCAATCAATGTAAAATTATCAAGATTTGGTTAGCTGACTCAAAGGTGAAAACCTGGGAAGACTGAGTCCAATTTTAAGGTGTCTAGCTCAGGAAAGTGATAGAGCGCTATGCAGTCAGTCATTCAAGGGAAGGAGCCACCTGGATTCAGGTCACATGGAAACAATTGATATTCAGGCAGGGTGAACTGGGAAGAGTCCAGAGAAAACCCATTTGGCCAGAGGAGAGCCAGGATGGGTATGTCTCCCAGCAGCAGGAAAGTTAAAGCTGGGTAGAAGATCTCGAATCAGACTCTCATCCCTAAAGCCAAGGACACCTGGCATTTTCTTCTGACTATAGTGATGGTGTGAGGGCTGGCTCTGCCCACAGGTATTTGCTTTATGTGGTACTTATGCCTCACAATTCTGCTCACACTGAAGTAACTCTTTCCTCTAAGCAAGTGGAGCAGGGACACTGCCTTTCTGCCCAGCCTAAGGAAGTCTTGCGTTGCACTAGCAAGGTGGTAGCTACCAAGCAGATAAAAGGTTGATGGGGAGTGTGGTTTCCTGCTTGCATAACTTCCCCGAAATGTTAAAGTCTTCCACTCTAACTCTTCTCTTGATTTCTCCTATTTTTGGTAATGCTCAGGAAAATTTCCCCATGTCATGTTCCAGTGGCTTGTGGTATTTGCCTAGAGTCACCTGGCTACTTTTCTCTACCTCACAGTATTAGTGTTGATCTCTAAAATAAGATTACTTCTAGGTAAATAATGTCAAGTCAATATATTTTCATCTCAATCACCACCCACGGTTGATGTGTTAAGCACCTAAATGTTTCCAAGAAATGTTTTTCTCACTGAAATCAGTTTAATTCATAATTGTTCAAAACAGTGGCACAGGAGCAAGGTTAAAAAAACATTTATGTTCAGAATATCTCACTTTGAAATAACTGATTGATTATAGCCATCAAGCTAGTTAAAAATCACAGGCATTCTCACATGTTATGTTGCTTATTTCCTATCTGTCCCATAAGTGAAGAGTAATTTGATGTGATTTAAATGTGATGTGCCTGCACCCCGCTAAAACACCCATCTTCTGCTCTGGCTTAAACCACAAGTCTAACGAAAGAAAGAGGTTCTAGGAATTGCACATAACTTCTCTTACGTGCTGGGGTAGCACCCAACCATGCTGGGGTATGTCCCTGTGTTGGGCAATACTTTCCTAATCAGGGTCCAGATGCACACAGAATTGAGTTTGTATTCATCCACATGCAACAAACTCAAAGATATGACTGAAAATATAAATTCTCTCAAGTGCACAAGAGATAAAGCAGAGTTTCAATAACAGTAAGTCAGAACAATGACAACTTCAAAACTGACAGCTGGAACAGTTACAGAGCATAAGCTTTGGAGTCGGTTGACCTGGGTTGACATCTTCACTCACATCACACTAGCTCTGGAACCACAAACACACAGGCCTAACCTCTCTGGGCATCTGGGTCCTAACCATGAAAAGAGGCAATAATTACATTTCCTTTTAGGGCAGTCTTGAGGATTAAATGAGCTAATTCATGTAAAGTGATTAACATGATTCCAGCATACAGAGCTCACTTAACATCAGCGACATTATGTACATCAGCATCCTTATTAGAAACTAAAAGAGAGGGTGTGGAGTACTGGGTAGGGCTGAGGTGTGGCTTATAAGTAGGCTCTCTCCAACCTCAGAAATCTAAAGACAGAATAGGCAGCAGCGCTTCTGAAATGAATGTTGTGGGTAGAGGATGTGACCAAATGAATTCTTTAGCCCTTAAAATTCACAATCCAGTGTTCTCAGATTGTTCATCAACCTGTCAGCCTGTTGGCAGTTCATCTATTTTGCACTCAAGCCCTGGCTATTTTCTACACTTTGATGTTACTAAAGATTTCGCTGTAGCAAGAAACCACCTATATATTTATTACAAAAGATTAGCCCATAGTCACCATCATTGGTTATGGATATCATTGTTAAAAGAGTTGCACAAAGGAAAAAGACAAGAAAAATAAAGGCAGCACTTGTGTGTGGGTCGATGTTGAGGCCATAATTCAGTTCTAGGTTTTGTTCTGGAGTCTTGGGGCAGCTTCCTGCTTCAAGAACAGAATCTGTCACCAAGCTCCTCATAGTCAAGGGAATAAAATAGAAGAGTTTAAGCAATTAGACACTTGTTAATATGCAATTACCTGGGTCCCTCTCGAACCTACTGAAAAAGAATATCCTGGGAGGGTGAAAAGGGGAAACTCAGAAATCTACATTATAGAGAGGAACATTTCACCTCTATTAAGGTCTGAGAGTCTATTTCTTTGGAGGTTGTAATTCAGTAGAGGAATACACATAAAAGCTATGCTAACACCAGGAAGTCTTTGATAGGTGTCATGATAAACACCAGGAGTATAAGTGCCCAACACAAGAGAGGAGTCATTCCAAACAGGCAAATGTGGGAGAGCCTCCCAAAATAGGATTATGGAAGGCTGTTAGGGTTAAGAGCAGAAAAAAGGTTGGGTCTGAAACAAGGAGCAATGTGACACAAGAGTGTCCTGGTTGAACCGGTTGAACAAAAGCACCAGGAGTACACAAGACCAAGACATGTTGGAGCAGACAAGTATGGCTGGGGCTCAGGTGAGGGACTAGTGGGGAGAGGGTTCCATGAACTACCATGTTAGGTATCTGTAGAGGGGTCATAATCAGATCCCACATTTGCAAAGATTAGCCTTTTATAGTGAACTGGAAGGGCTACACAGGCCCACAGACCATTGTCTACTTCCCCAAATAAAAAAAGGTGGTAGAAACAAAAAGGTTTTGTGTGTATGTGTGTTTGCCTCATTTGGTAGCAAAATCTGCTATGAAACAAAGTATGGCTACTTACTGTCGTTACTTAACCAACTTATTGTGACTCCATGCATTTTGCTGCAAGGAGATGAATGTGAGTGCTGCCCCCAGCCCTACTTGGAGGCGGTACAAGATTTAATTCTTCTTAATTCTGAAAAATGTCAAATTTCAAAACACATCTGGGACTAAGGTTTTGATAGGAAATCATCAATCTTTACAGACAATGGGGGAGATTTAGTAGTTGATGATTTAAGAGACCAAGGACACCTTTTGAAAGGTGATATATAAGGGTGGGTAATCAGCACTGTCTTATATAATGACCAATTTCCTAAGCCCACTTACTTGCCATGAAGGTTTGTCTAAAAGGGAAGGTGCCTTAGGACTGCTTAAGTGATTTGGTTCTTATAGTTCTGCTTCATTATTATCATTATCAGTCCTTGACTCCCTGTCACCCCAAGTGCAAATAAGAAAAACCTATGATGCTGCAAATGGAAAATAGGTGGTGAACGGATGTAGACAAAGGCTGTAAAATTTTTGCTCAGCTGTGTCTCCATTCACCAAATTCAGCAATTTCAGAGTGGCAGACTCCATGGAAATCATGGAGTTCATTCATTTCACAGATGAGGAAACTGAGGGGAAAGGAGGGAAGCTCTTTGCTAGGTATCTGTGATATGTCAGAGCCTTTTCCAGTTAGCACTGACTGGGCATCCCTGCTTATATTTCTGACTTTAATCAATCTCATAGAGAACAAGGAGTCTACCTACTATAACGAGACATTGACTCATACAGGGAACATTTAATAAATACAGTGATAGTGCTTTTTATAAATATATAATTGCATCACCAGGGACTATTACTGAAGCCCACTGGAACCACATGCTTTTCATCTAATCAAGTACTGAAATGACAAAGGATTTAGGTTTGAGTCCAGGCGCTATCAGTGGCTCATATGAAGAAAAAGAAAACAGTAGAAAACAATTTTTTTCTCTTTAAAGGAATTTAAGTTCACATAAAATCATTAAGTTAGCTAGATGGATAGACATTGATATAGCTATGTGGATGTGTAAATTCCTAGGAACACAGAACTGAATACTCTCCTAACCTCTGCAAAGAAGTTTCTAAGCTTAGAAGCAATAGAAGAAATAACAACAGAAAAGATCTACAGATTTAACTATAGGTTCTCATTTATTTTTGTATGATTTGAAAAATTAATACCAAATTAAGAGCCAAAAATACAAGGGGAAATATTCTTAGCCAATGTTTGGCATACTGGCTGTTCTTTTCTCTATAAAGAACTTCTGTAAATTAGTGAGGAAAACCCCAAGACTCCTAGATAATCAGTTAAAGACAGGAGCAGACATTTTCCAAAAGAACAAATAATGTTAGTAAACAAATTCATGACAAATGTTTCCATTGTCCTTTAGTGAAAACAGTGGTGGTACCACCACAGTTTGCCCACAAACTGGCACAGATTAGAACAATGATAATGATCAGTGAGGATGGAATATGATGAAATGGATACCTTGATACATTCTAGTGGTAACAATTTTGGAAAGTTACTTAGCAAACTCAAAACATTCATATCCCTTGACCTAGTAATTCTACCTTTGGAAAGCTACCCTAAAAAAAAAAACAAAAAAACCAGCAACAATGAACCCTGTAACCTTAAAACACAGAGATTTATTGCACCATTATTTATAGCAATGAAAAATCACAAACCACCACCATGTTCAACAATCTGGCAGGAACAAATTAGAAAGTATCTATTCAAAATGATATTCTGCAACATGAGGTAATGTCTAATCCTAGGTTATAAAAGGAAAATGCTTTTATGACTGAATAGTAATGAAAAGATTAGGAATCGAAACAGTTTATACAGAATGATTATACATCAGTAAATAAATATAATCTATGAACAGAAAACGAAAAAAAAAATCAAAGCCTGACTGGAAATAAAACAATAGGATTATTATATCTGGTGTTGAGCATGTGAGCAATTTAATTATTTTCTTCATGCTAGCTTCTACTTTCCAAAATATCTTTAGACATTGTATATATTATAATTTGACTTGAATATTTATTTCAGTGAAATTAAAGCCTTATATTAAGTAATAAAAAGTCAATATTAATTTGTCTTCCTGCTTATCCCAGTGAGAATGTCAAAAGATATTTTCTTGGAAATGATAAGAAAGTTCACACTAGCACTGATATTACAGGGATATCTGACTTAATAAACCCAGGAATTTGAAGTGCTTTTCTGTCTCACTGCACCGTGACGATAATCTTGTCAGGTGGGTGCTCAAATGATCCCCCTTCACAAAGAGCACCAAGAAAGTGAGTAACTTCCACAGGTGTCCCCATTTTCTAAGAATCCAAGCCCCAGCTCCATTGTTGTGTGGGGTGCTCTTGGGCACAGGGGGCAGCTGCTTGTTGACTCCTGAAGTGAGAGGGTTCTTGGAGCTATTACTACCAGCTCTTATAAAGAAAGCAGAGAGGTTAAGCCATTTGCTAGTCATCACAGCAAATTAGTCTCTAGGTAAACAGATTATTAGGTTTTAAAGACTGTCATTTATAAACAATAAGAAAGACTAAACTGGGTGCAGACAACTTTAGCTCATCTGTTCAATTTTGTTCCAAATATGCATTTTTTCTGTTACTCCCATCTTAGGACCTATATTAAGGGGAAGACACATCTCTGTGATCTGTAAGAACTTATGTGCCTGAAGACCTAGGGCTAGCACCTCTCAAGTTCTTTCCTCTTAGCTCTAAGGGCTACCTTTCAACCCAGGTAGGGTAACATTATCAATGAAAGGTATTTATGAAAACACCTACCAGGTGTGCTACAAACCCAGGTTTTGTAGAATAGACTCCAGCAGAATCTCTGAACTATGGGAGAGAAATATAAGACTCAAAACAAAATGTAACCAAATAGGCACAGCAAGAAAGAAGCTCTGTGTATGCTTATTTTCTAATCTATCGTGAAGTCCAAAATAAGTCCCAGGCTTCCTCATTGCATCTGATGTAGATTAAGAGAGGCAAGCCCCTGTTGGGAGAGCTCAATACCAAATTACTGGGCTAAATGACAAGAGAAAGTTTTACAAAATTGTTCCCCTGGGCTACTGTGGTTTAGTCATGTGTAATTTTTCCAGTGTGCTATTCAGAGGTTTCTGGACCTGTTCTCATGGTATTGAACAAGAAGGAAATGAGGCCCGTTATCAGGCTGAAAATGATAGGTGGCATGGCGGTGAGTCACTCCACATCCAGCACTGCAACACCAACCTGTCCTTTAAGGAAGCTTGGTGAGTCTTCTCCAAAAGGAGGACTCCTGTGGCCTGGCTCTGTCTAAACATCTGAAATAAATCTAAAGCAGAGATGAAGGCAACAGAAATCGGGATGTGTGCTTAATTGGGAGAAGGAGAGATATCACTTGCAGCAGCAGCAGAACTGAATTATCCCAGGGCAGATGGAGTTTTAAAATTTGCAATGTAAAGCAATGAACTTACATTTAAAAGTCAAACCTCAAAACTGAGATTCCAAATGAAAAAACAAGCCAGTTTTATTGGACTAATTACTAATTTTAAATAAATCAAGGAAAAATAATTTATTTGGACTGTATAAAAATGCCTTTTTAAAAAAAATGTATAGAGTCTATGAACATTTTCTCTTGTTATATAAAATCAAAATGTTCTCAGATTTAATTATTTAGGGTCCTTTTAGACATGCACACTTTTCTGAGATATTTAAAGAGATGAACGTACCTGCTAGGTCAAAAAACAAAACAAAACAAAACAGTAAATAAATAAGCCTGGCAGTACCAAGTGAAGGCTGGGTTTGGAACAACCAGAACACTGTCAGTTGCCAAGAGAAGTGCAAAATGTGACAACCATTTGGAAAACTGTTAGCAGTTCCTGATAAACTTATGACATTCCCATGACCCAGCATTTCCACTCCATTCTGTGTACCAGGGGAATGAGACTTAGATGAGAATGCTATTCATTACAACCCAAGACTGGAAGCAACCCAAATGTATATCCAGAGGAAAACGGATAAACAAATTACAATATATCTTACAACAGAATAGTTCCCAACAGTAAAAAAGAATTATTTACACCCAAACAAATAACAGTAACAGGTAAGTCTCAAAAGCATGCTGAATGAAAGAAACCTAACCTAAAATAATTAATACAACACATTCTATGAGTCTACGTATATAAAGTTCAAGAACAGGCAAAAGTCAGAATATGGTACTAAGTCAGAATAGTAGTTAGCTCTGGGATGGGGGCTGCTGACTGGAAAGGGGACCCAAGGGAGCACCCTGAGATGCCAGAGATGTTCTAGATCTTAATCTGGGTGGTATTCAAATGGGTATTGACACATGTAAAATATCATAAAGCAGTACACTTAAGGGGTATGCATAGTACTAACGTATATTATACCTCAATAAAATAATGAACTACTTTGAGACATTAATTTCTTTTAATACAAAAAAAATTAAACAAGTAATCTGTTACCTGTGGCATCTAAAATACAACTGAAAATCTGTTTATAAGAAATACTTATTATTTTAAAAATAAGATGCTTTTTTCAATTGTTATTTTTATTTATGTCTTTTACATTACTGTATATTTTACCCCGTAGGTTTCCCAACATCAATTCACCAGTGTACCGTCGTCACCACAGTCCCCTGTGCTCCCCTCTCCCCCGTTCTGAGCCCCAGTCCTCCCCCCTCTCTCACTGATTGTCGTTCTTGTGTTTGGTTCCCCTATATTCCTGTTACAAGTGAGACCATTCGATATTTTTCTTTTTCCTTCTGGCTTATTTCGCTGAGCATGATCCCTTCTAGTTCCATCCATGTTGCTGTGAATTGCATGTGTTTATCTTTTTTGAATGCTAAATAGTATTCCATTGTGTATATGTACCACATCTTTTTGATCCAGTCATCTATTTTTGGGCATCTGGGTTGTTTCCATACCTTCGCTATTGTAAATAGTGCTTCAATAAACATAGGGGTGCATGTATCATTTTGAATTAGTGTTTTTGTTATTATTATTATTATTATTATTATTATTATTATTTGCTAATAAGGGATGAGTATAATGCCTTAGCTGCAAGAATGTTCATTGTAAAGTTGTTTCTTACAGGTAAAAAATTGAAAAACAAATTTTAATGCTTAACAACAGGGGCTTGGTTGTGGGTATATTTACATGCTTGAACACTATACCTGAACTAAATAAAAATGATACAGTAATATTGGCCAGAGGTATGGAGAGAAAAGATCAGGAAAAAAAGCTGGGTATAGAAACATTTGTTCCCTTTTATATGTGTCTGTATTCAGAAAAGTTTACTGTTGAATTGACAGTATGAAAATGTAATAGGTTTTATTTTTGGGTGAATTTTTTTTCTCTTTTCAAATGAGACTAGCAGGACAGAGCTTGCATGAATGATTGTAAAAGTGGTTTCTTTGTAACCAATGAAGATGAGACATATATTTTTAAAAGCCTAAAGACACAATGCACAGGGTGGAGCACTGTGGGTGCCTTGGTGTGGGTGCACTATGGTGACTACACCTAAAGGGGGAGACCCCATACTGGCAACCATGTAACAAACGGTCCTAAAAAAAAAAAAATCAAAATAAACAGTCTGCACAGCTGCATACAAACAGTCCTGAGGGAAGCCGGGAAGAAGCAGGAGCACAAGTTAGGGGAGGAGCCATCACTTACTGTTTTAAAGCAGATTTCTTTTTTGAACAAAACATTAAGACCTCCTAGACATTACACAGGCGAGCACAGAGTGCTCTGGATGGAAGAAGGGAAGGGTGCCAGAACACCTGGAATTCTGTTTCAATGTTTTCTAACACACCTCCAGGGCCCAAAGGATTTGAAAAGCAGCATTCTGTGAGAAAAATGTCAAAATTCAAGTGTCAGATGTTCCATCTCCTAAATCTAACTTGAAGGTGTCTTTCCTCCCTTACTCCTGAACACTCTTAAATAAACCTTTCTCTTTTTTTGACCAGACTGGCCTAGTTACCATCCCAGAGATGCATATTCCTGATTCCCTCTTTACCCTGGAATGCTGCAGTGTTCCTCTTTTTCTTTTTACTGCTCATTCTTGACAGCTCAGCTACATTTCCATATCCCCTGGGATAGCTTTCCAAGTAACACCAACCAGTTGAAAACTCCATCTCCCAGAAATACCTCCTCTGCATGATTCACTTAGTTAATTAACTTTTCAAGATTCTCTCTTAGTGATTTATTGCTACTGTAAGAAATTACCATTAACTTAATATTTGAAAGCAACACAATTTTTGAAATTTTTTTTTAGTTAACATTGCATTATAACATGATGTAAATTTCAGGCCACACATATTTGTTATCTTATAGTTGTCAGACAAAAGCCTGCAGGGGCCACAATAAGGTGTTACATCTTTCTGGAGAATGTTTCCTTGCCTTTTTCATCTTCCAGAGCAAGCTACATTCCTTGGCTCATGTCCCACCGTTGCATTTTCAAAGTCAGAGAAAGGTTCTTCACTTTTGGGGACAGTGATTAGGTCAGAGGCATCCAGATAATCCAGAATAATCTCCTCATCACAAATCCTTAAATTTAATCCCATCTGCCAAGTGCCATCCCCCCATAAGATCTCATAGTCAAAGGTTCTGGGGACTTGGGCTTGGCCATCTTTGGTGGGAGCACTATTCTGATCACCAGAGATGCTTCTAGAAGGGAACCAAGAATGTGAATCACTTCATTACCTTTTGAGTAACTTTGCAGTGCTATAGACAGATAGCCGACAACAGATTATCAAACGCTCATGACCCTGGCTTAGCGATAAAATAAGTTACATACACTTCTTTGTTTATCTTTTCCACTAGTTTTGTGCTAACCTTGATTGAGATAATTTAGGCTTTTTCCCCAAACATGACAGTAAAATATGAAACATTTAATCAAGAAATGAGATCTGATAATAGCTCCTAAATTGAGGGAGGTTGATAGGATGGGTATAGCAGAGTTCCTGGGATTATTGCTTCATTTAGACATTTTTATTTATAGGTAGTTCCATGGGCCCTTTGTATGAATACCTACAATTGTGGAAGACCTAAATTCAACCAGGTGATTCATTTTAGAATTTCACCAAGGATCACACTGTGATACACATCACCTTGCAATATATTTATCTTTGAAGATTTTTGCATTTAATTTGAACTGATGTATCTATGAAAGGGTAATAACCACATTAAAAAATGGTTCATAGCAGGAACTTGTAACCATTCAGAGTTTTAAAAAATATTTTACTAACCAAGTTTCCTTTATTGAATTCCTCTGAATTATCACAGATGACTGTTTTTCCTTTAAAATTTCCAATCTGTTAGAGCTCTCATTTTTGGTATATGCACTTGATTTGGTTCTTCTCTGCTTTTATTGTCTTGTTGAAACAGTATTGAGCACAGGTTGGGTGACCTGTGCTGGGAAACAAAGTGATACAGGCACATTTGGGCACCTGTCTAGAAGGTCTCCTGTCACTGCCCGAACTCCTATGCAGTGTCTCTTATGGCCCTAATCCCTTACTGCTTTACACTGTGCCTATTTAACTTTGCATTTTCTTTTACTATACAATTTAAAGACAGAATTTTCATCTCGATTTTCTGTAGTGCTTTCTACAGCCTTTTAAACAAAGAAAATTCTCCGTGTAATAAGTGGTATGTAAACAGAACTCCAAAATTTAGTGTGCTTAAAAGTTCAGTCAGAGATGACCAGAAATCCAATATGAGATTTGTCTATGGTCAAAAAAAATTCACAAAATAAGAGTGCTTTGTTATCTGTACCTTAGGAATATAACACAGAGGGATAAGAAGAATATGAACTTCAAAGTTAAAAACCCAAGTTGAAAGCAAAACTTCAGGGCCTCCCTGGTGGCGCAGCGGTTGAGCGCTGCGCTGTGGAGTTGTCAGCAGCGTGCTAGGCGAGTTCGACGCCTGGCCGGGGAGAATCCCACACGGTGCGGCAGACCTCTCCTGCCTCGCCCGCTGCTCCCCTTAGCAGTGTATTTCTGATCTGCCTTTTCTGCTCCCCACTATCTCTGGTGAACCTTCTCGCCGCCCCATGCCTCTGGCCTGTACCCCAGCTTGTATGTATAAATAAATAAATCTTTAAAAAAAAAGAAAGCAAAACTTCATCATTCACTCTACTTATAAACTTGGATAAATTATAGAACATTGTATTTCAATGTTCTCATCTATAAAAATGGGGGCTATTACATCACAGAGTATTGGCTAAACTTAAAAGAGAATTTTTTTAAAAAGGGCCTGTATATACTAGGTTTATCTTTCTGACCCTGATCTCCTGTCCTGCTCTATCCAAATCTTTGTTCTTTTGCTGCATTACGGTACATGATAGACCAAACTTAGACAGGTTTTGATATGGTCCCTTTGGTGTAAGAACAGTGATACTCAGTCACATAACTGGAGGGTTGGCTTTGGGGCACAGGGAAAGCATGCCAGAGACTTAGCACCAGGAATGTCACTCTTCTGAGTGACCTTGTCACTCATGCCTATTAAAACCAAAAGAATTCAGGAATTGGGAAAAAAAATATTTCTCAAAATTACATCTCCTATCCAAACATCGATACAAAGTCATTTTACTGGTTTAGTGTGAATAATAAAGATAACTCTATCCCATTGCTACTTCACATGTACATGGGTAGCTCAAGCACTGCGTCTAAGTGGTTCCTTTTATGCACCTAAAGCAGACCTGCTTGACTAAATCCAGTGACTGGAAAGTTACCATCCCATTTAATCCTGTCTATTAAAAAGTATGTTGAAGGACTTGAGCCTGAGGGCTTGAGGCTTGGCTTTGCTGCTAGTAGCAGTGTGGTCAAGGGTAAAATATTCAGCCTTTCTGTGCCTCAGTTTCCCACATATAAAGTATCATATAAAACTTTTATTTCCCTATAAAACTTCTGTGATTTATTTGAATTTGGTTTGTGTGAATTTTTTTTTTTATTGGAGGCCAGAAGAGGGACAGACTAGAAACCATCTCAAGTTGGATTGATTCAAACTTACCAACTACCCTTTGGGGCTATTTATTGTAAAGTCCTGATAAAGTTTAAATATTAGGAGACTTGAGTTCAATTATCCATCCCACCTTATACAAGGCAGTCTAAATTTTCCAAGCTTCTATATTTTCTAAGGAAATAAAATGGACTCGTAATACCTACTTATGGGAATGTCATCTTACATGAGGACCATGAGAAAATGATGGCAAAGTGTCTGGAATACAACGGATAATCAGTCCATGTTGGCTGAATCTGGACCTTGCTTTATCCTTTTCACCCTAATGTTCTGGTTCTTTACTCTCCTGTCCCAGTTTGTCTAAGAAAACCTTGACAACCTATAGGAAATCTGCTGTTCTGATCTATAAACAACAGGGAACCTCAGGCTATGTCATTCATAGACTTTTGAAAGAAAATCTGACAATTTTGTACAATGGGAACACATCATTAATCAAGGAGCACTTACCTTGTCTCCCTCTGGTCCACACTTGTTTGCTTCTCTCCCAGAAGGAATCACCTTTGTTTTCATGACACTGTTCTTTTATTTATTCCAACAAATGAATACTCATGACTTTTTATTAGTCAGTTCCTAACCAAAATCTGACCAGGCCAGGGTTGGCTTGTAGTTGAAGCTCATGGAACTTTTGCTCATAAATGTATGTGCACACATACACCCTTAGAACACGGGTCAATGGGAGATAAACTGTGGCCACAGCAATCCTCTCAGCCATTGTGATAAGTAGTTATGGAAACCTGAGAATCAAAACTGAGCCAAAGAAAAGTATGAACACACACACACAGTACACTCATAAACTATTTCTAATTAACATTTCTTAATCACAGAATTTCCCTTGGTGGTGAATGCACCTTGATTAATGATATACTTTCATTGTTCCAAATAATCAGATTTTCTTTCAAAAGTCTTATGAATGACAATTCTAACCCTTTATTAGAAGGTCTGAGAATTGTCTCTATTCTTCTCAATCCAAACCTTACTACTGTAAAATAAATGATTTTATATGTTACTTTTCAATTTGCCTATAAATTGCTCCTTTAAACTAAAAATATACTGGGTTAAAGATGTATTAATGATATTTCACAATGCATGAAAAATTCTAAAATCAGGCAGGTAGATGGTAAATTTTACTTCATTTTTCTGAGCTCATTTTAATGATTTTTATATTCAGGAATTCAATCAACAGGTCAAAAACAGTCACTGTCTCAACTGACATTGATTATGATCTTTTGTGTGCAGAAAATATATTTAGTTTTCTATGCCTGGAGAATTCCAAATTCAGTATGTATTTCAGCAATGTTTTCTTTCGTTGGCCACCTTATTTTTTTTAAAGTTGTTCGATTTGTATATTTAAAGGCCTGCTTTGCTGTAAAATCTAAGCTGAAAATGGAGTACTAATGATAAATTTTAATTTGAAGGTTGAAGGAAAATGAAGGATCATGCTAAAACACACAGTTTTCAAGTTATGTGGTTCCCTTACCAGAGGAAATCTTGCTAAATTGGACTTCTAAGCAGGCAATCCAACTGACTTTTTAACCTTCTCTAAGCAATAAACTGATATAGTAGGAACATAGTCACTGTCTTCCCCAAGAGGAAGGAAGAGAAAGTAGGGATTGCTCAAGGAACAGCTAAGATACAGATTTAGAGACATTTTTAAAATAAATTTAAAAGTACATGGGAGGGGGCAGAGGGGGGAGGGGGAGGGTAGGATAAGGGCACAAAATGGAATATAAAAGAATACAAGGGACCATGGAGATGGATCACGGGTGAACTGGTGGTGGGCTACCCAAGGGGAATACAAAATGTAAAAGATATAAATAACAATAATAAAAAAAAACATGGGAAAAAACACACACACACACAAAAAGTACATATGCAAGCATTAAAATTTTATTAAAGAATTTACAGAAAGGAATTTTTCCATCAAAATGTGGAGTAGAAAGAGCATTATATAAAGCTGTCTAGATAAATGCAGTATCATTGAAATTTATAAAAAATAATTAGGGAGCATTAGTGACAGTAGGAAAAACACACCAAAATGTTAGTTGTCATATTGAAAAAGGAATGTCCATGAAAGAGTCTTGGTGTTTTATGTGATTTCTCTTCTTTGTACTTTGTAGTTTTACTTTTTAAAGAATGAAATGGGCTGCTTTTTAAAAATCCTTAAAAAAAGCAAGGTAGTCAGCCTGAATTGCTGTTACTTGAAGAAATTATAGTGAAAACATTCTTTCCATGAAAAAGATACTGATATTATTCCCTCTTTATAAACATTTTACTAAACCCTTCTTTTCCTTTTCTATTGGAATATGCTTCTTCTGTCTGTCTTGGCTACACTGTCCTTCCCACATGGTCTCAACCCATCACTGCGTTGCTTTAAACAGCACATTTCAAAGCAAAGGCATCCCAAGTCCATAAGTCCAGCATACATCAACTACCTGAGTTCCAAGTCATAAGCCCCTTTCCAACAATCTCACTCACGTGTCTATCGTAGGTCTATGGACCATCACATGGCCAGAGAGCATCACTGATTTGCTACCACCTCCCTCTCCCAGTCTTTCCTAATCCAGACACCTCCTCAAATATTTCACATTACAATAAATGACATCACTAGTTTACTCTGTTGCTTACTCCGGAGCCTAAAATTATCCTTGATTCCATTCTCTTCCTAACCTCATCCTAACTGTAGCAACCTTGACATATAATATCTCGAAACCACTTCCCACCACTTCTGTGGCTTTCTTGTGTCATTGCTAACCATATCTCAACTGGACCTCTGCAAGAGCTACTTAAGGGATGTGCACACTGACCCTTGTGATAGCAAGAATGTGAAACAGGTCAAGTCACGTCTTAGGTTAAAATCTCTGCCCCTGGCCCCACTACCCATATGATAAAATCTAAGCTCCATATCGTGGCAGACACGGCCTGACAGGATCTGAACCCACCTACTGGCTCAGTCTTACTTCTCCATCACTCCCCAAGTGCTCTGTCCACACACACCTTTCATTGTTTCAAACATTTTATCCCTTCTGCCTGGAAAGCTTTATCCCAAGTCTGCCTCCACTAATTACACAGATCAAATCAGACTTTAAATTAACAAACTGCTAATTTCCTCACATGACTCAGGTTACACCAGGACCACCAGACGAGCAGCTCCTTGGGGAGACTCCATAGCCCTGGAGAAGTCAGAGGCTGGGCTGCCGGCAGCCTTTGCAGAGAGGCTGCTCCTTGGGTGTGAGGTTTCGCGTCAGGCAAACCCATTGCCCACAGGAGCTAAGCTCTGATTACACAGCTCAAGGACAAGTGACTGGGATTTGGCAGAAGACAAAAAGAAAGAAGAAATTACAAAGGAAAATGCACTTAAAATAGAAACAGGTAAAATATACAGTAGTGGAATTTGTGCCAACTAAATACATCAAACTATATTTACATTTCTGTGTTATCTTTAGGGACAAGCAGGAAAGGAATTGCAGGATTGCTGAAGTATTTCTACATGTGTGAGCATCTGCATTTAACTGGGACAATTCTTGAGAAATCAGAATATGGGGCAACTATAGAACCCAAAGTGCTACACATGTTGACTTAGCATTGAGTAAGGTCAAGTTATAACATCTGGAGCTTGCCCACAGGGACCCCTGGCTCCAGAAGCCAGCCAGCTAAAGTGCACAGGTGCACAGTGCTCTGCAGGCACATGGTCAGACAGAAGGACGTCACCCTGTGTGGATCACAATAGCACAACAACCCTGAATTGGCAGATGCAGGAACAGATGTCCAGGTATTGTATGAAATGTGACAAAAAAATACGCTCTAAAGGCAAGGTCAGACCATGTTCTTTTAAGTCCTAGTACATTAAAAAATAAAACTGTGGTAGCTGGAAAGGACATTATTCTGGGGCCCAGGAGACATGTTGGTTCTGGTTCTGTCATCAGTCAGCAAGTGTGACCGAGAGCCTGCCATCCAGTTTAAGCCTCAGTTTCCTCATGTGTAAAATGGGCATAATCACGAGTGTTTAACTCTACTGCAGGGCTGTTCTGAGAAGCAATTGTGGCTCCTGATCCTGTCTCCTATCGCTCGTCCCCCACTCATATGACCCGTGTACTCCTCCTGGCAGCTCTCTCTGGTGAAGCATGTTCCCTGCACTTGTGATCCCACAATGTGCTTCCTTCTATGTTTGCAGCTTGTCCCACATTCCCCCGAGGCCACTGCTCAATGTCCCCACAGTAGAGAAGGCAAACCATGACTCCTGCCTCCAGCCCACGCTCCTTTCCCCTCCTCTGCTGGAGAGCCCTCCATTGCACAGATTTCTTCTCCACTGGACATGTTTGTCTTACAATGAGATTGCCAACTTCACAAAAGCAGGGATTTTTGTCTATGTTGTTCATTTCCTGGTATCCCCAAAACCTGACACAGTAATGCATACAGTAGGCCCTTTAACCACCATTTTAATGAATGGGTGAAATAACTGAATTAACTAATTATATGAATGAATATAATATGATCATTTTTCAGTTCCTTCTGGATCTATCTACCATGAAATGGGTTATGTAAAGTATTCTTGGTATTAAAATCTGTTTTTAAAACAGGGTAGACTTTGCAACTCACAATTTTATGTAAGTTAGCCTGTCATAGGACTAGAAAATATGTATATATGATAATTATAGGTTTAAGATATTTCACAATTAAAAAAAAAAAGAAACAAATAGTAAGATGTCTCCTCTATAGATCCCACAACCTGCTATCTCTGCCTTCTTGGAAATGAAGAGCACCCTAGCAGCTACCCACGCCAAGAGCATGAGCCCTCTTCCCCAGGGGCCCATCACCCAGCCATTTTCCAGCAGACCTACTTGGCAATCCACCCCTCCCATCAACTGGCAAGGCCTTCTTCCATCCCTTGGAGTGAGTGTTCCAGACTTCCTTTCTATTCTCATCCTCACCAAAGTAGAGGGCTTCAAGCCCAGGTCTCCAGATCCTCGTCTTCCTTAAATGTGTCTGGAAAGCCTCTGTTTAACTGAACTCAGTCTCTGTCTACTTCCATCCATGGCCTGTGTGCTTGCCTGTCACAGAGAACTACTCAACCTTCTTGTCCACATGGCAGCCCCCCAAATATTCCAAGACAACAAGTATGCCTCCTGGAGCTCTTCTCAGGTTAGACATTGTTCAGTTTGGGTGCGAGGAGAGGCAGCTCCACCTACCAATGGCAGGCAGTATCTGCTTGTTATGAGAGTTCTACCAATCTGATATTCTGCATAGGAAATATCATATTTCCATGGACCCAAATCTTAACAAGGGATTCATAGAATTTAAACATTTTTTAACTGCTTGAAATCTGAGATTATTACAGTTTGATGTGATTATTTTCCTATAGCTTTTATATATATATATATATATATATATATATATATATATATATATATATATATAGTTATTTATATCTTTTACATTTTGTATTCCCCTTGGGTAACCCACCACCAATTCACCCGTGACCCATCTCCATGGTCCCTTGTGTCCTTTTTACTTCATCCTCCTCTTCGCCCGACCCCCACCCCCATCCCCCGCTGAGGGTCTCTCTCTCCTATTTGGTTTCCCTATTGTCCTGTTAAAAGTGAAACTATTCGATGTTTTTCTTTTTCTTTCTGGCTTATTTCGCTGAGTATGATCCCCTCTAGTTCCATCCATGTCGCTGCAAATTGCATGTGTTTATCTCCTTTGAATGCTGAATAGTATTCCATTGTGTACATGTACCACATCCTCTTGATCCAATGGTCTATTTTTGGACATCTGGGTTGCTTCCATACCTTTGCTATTGTGACAGTGCTGCAATGAACATACGGGTGCATGTATCCTTTTGGATTAGTTGTTTTGTCCTTTGGGTAGATTCCTATTTTCCTATAGCTTTAAAAGCAATTTTAAACAAAACTAAGGGCTCTTAGATTCGTTTTATCAATTAAATAACTCAAGATTTTGAGGACTGTTAAAAAAATGAGAGGTATCTGGATGAGTTTAATTGAAAATTGCTGGGTAGCACCACTTGTACAATGAGAGGGAGAAGTGAGATTTTCCATGGGGTGACATGAAATGAAGCCAAAGACATATGAAATACTGCAACTAGCATTTGCCAAATCATTCCCTAACCATAACCTTCCATGCCTATTTAACGGTGTATAAAAAGTTGCTATTTAGGTGTAATTCCATCTATTTGAAATTCATAAACCTTACCTAAAATTTATACTTTAACAGTTTTGACAATTTGTTAAAATAATAATAAGTCTTGGAGTGACTGGGTACAAGTGAGTAAAGTAGATTAATGCCCCTCAAAGTGTGGACCACACATGGTGCCATCGGGTACTGTTCCTCAACAAGAGCAGATAATGTGATGAAGCATTTAGAAACTGCTGTAAAACCTCGCGTATTTTAATGACTGTTGTATCTAGCAATACTTGTTTAAAAAATATGGACTTATCTTTGTTATTTTATTTTTTCTAGCAATTCATTTTTACTCAACTAAAGCATTGGTCCAACCAGACTGGAAACTGAAAAATGGGTTCTTTACCACACAGATTTTTTGAGATGTCAACACTAGAATAATTGAGATTTTAGTTCTTTTTCTTATGTAATTTCTTATTTGCAAACCTGAGTTGTATACCCAACCTTAATGCTGCAAATGCCTACAATGCCAGGAGATGGTTGTAATTAGGAAGTAATTCAAAGAATCATTAAAGTGTATGAAACTCTATCTTAAAAGATGCTGCACAGGAGGGCTTCCGGTGAGGGGACTCCGACAAAGAGAAGGAGCCGCCAGGTCACTTACTCCTTCAATGGCCAACGGGCAATGACTCCCTCCTTGATAAGGGGTCACAGTCTTGGCAACTGTGATGAAGATGAAGACCACTTACTAATGAATGAGTCACCTTTGTTCGTGTACTGAGCAACTTTGAAAGGAGAATGACTCTAACTCTGGTTAGAATCCTCACTCATGGGTAAGCTGAGAGGAAGGAGGAAAAATGTCTAGGAGGCAATTAATCTTCACTGGAAATTTTTAAAACAGTCAATGTGAATATGAATTGCTTTGCCGTAGTCTAATTTCCATGTTTAATCTTGGGTTTTAAAAACATCAATTAAGGACAATGAGTGATGATGTGTTCTCAGTCTTTGAACAAACTTTGTTGCCTGGATCTTACTAATCTCAGATGGCATAACCCAGAACCAAGAAAGTGGAAATGGGATAAAGAGGTCTCTATGACATGGCAAAACATTCTTTTCCAGGGGTTGCGTTTGAAGATAGAGACTCAGAAACACTGGAGTGGAGCAGCATTGTGGCCCTTGGCATCCCTCTGCTGTGTGGCTTGTTTTTTATTTCATGTCATTCTTAGCTGCTCAGGTTTACTGGAATTTACTGATCCTTAAATTACGCACCATCTGTCACTGTCATTGGATAATAGGCACTAAAGCTTGTATCAAAAATATGCCACTGTGATGAAAGAAATGAAGTTATTTAATTTCTCATGGATTTGATCGTACAGGTGACTTCACTTATGCTGGCTGAGGTCAATATTTTTCTGATTAGTCATCTGGCATTCAGCACTGTGTTCTGAGTTTTGGTTACAAGGCACATTTTAAAGTTGTCCTTGATTCTCTCCTTCCTTTTAATAGGGTAGATTAGTATCATTTCACTCTTCAGGTCTGTAATACCATTTTATTTACTCTCATTCTAAAGATTGAGTTGTGAAGTTTGCATCTAACTGGATCGTCAAAGCTTAGCTTTTTGTTTTACTTCGTTTTTAACTGAACTTCAGAATACTAGAGCAATGGTTTCTTGTACTGTCCTCATGAAAGAATGGAAGAAAATCTATAAACTCATGACAGACAATTACAGAGTCTGACTGCCTTGTTCTCCCACTTTTTAAAGAATAGACACATCCCTTTCTCTCCTCGTTAAGAAGACCCCAGAGATTCTGCTGTGTGCCAGGGCCTCAGCCCCCCGCCGCTCTGGAGTGCACTCTGTAGGCTCTGAAGATGTCTGTCTCTTCATAATTGTGGACTGCTTGTCACAAAAACTCTTTCCTTTTCTTAACTTTGGCATTTAAAATGGATATTAGAAGGACGGGCATTTAAAATGGATATTAGAAGGGCTGGGCATGATTTCCCGATGGAGATATGCATTGACAGATCAAGATTTCTGAGCTTGCATTTGCATTTTTTCAGTTTTTGCTTGTGCATTTTAATCTTTCGCACATACATTTCCAAAGGATGTAGCTTTTAACTTCACAATTCCTGCTCCTTTTCAGGAAATTATGTCAACTATTTCAGACATAAGTACCAGAAAACTGGTGGTTGCAAAGCAAAACATTAGTCTCCCTCAGCTTTCACCATTATTACCACAAGCTATTTATCACAATGCTTGGGTCAACACTGTCTGTTTCAAGGAGGAGAGAGAGAAGCACAGATGAGGACCATTTGTCGTGTTTCTCAGAGCTTAACAAAAGTACACAATTGCATTGTACCATCATTACTATCTGGAGGTCAGCCTGGGAGCTCCCAGCATTCCTGGAACAACTCCCCTCGCCGAGATGGAACAAAAATGACAACATTGAGATAAGAGCACAAATGAGATGGCTTTGCAGATTTTATCACTCAACTGTGGTTCACAACCACACTCTTACATAATTTCTTCAGTTATGGTAGAAAGAAGGTTTTCAAGAGCCAAGCAGCCAAGCAGATGTTGCACTGAGTTACGTGGGCATTACACGCAGACCATGGGGCTTGGATTCTTTCACCATTAAAACAAACAATTCCTATTACCGTTGTACTACTATTGATTACTGTTCCTGTTATACTAGTATTTCATTCTGAACCAACCACTATAAGACACTGGGCCTTACTTACCAAGAATAACACATTCAGTAAATCATTTGGACTTTTAAAGATGGTCTAATAAAGGGAAATACATATTTTTACTTCATCCTTCTAGGGAGGAAAGTTAAGTTATAAAAACTTTTTGAAGTTATAGAAATTAACATAAAATATGCTGCCATGGTATGTTTAAATAAAGTCTTCCTCTCTTTTTCTCCTCTTTCCAATCAATTTGTACACTCACAACCATATGAAACTAGTTCTAATCCAGCTCCGAGATAATTAATCTTTCTCAGGTAAAATAAATAAACGAGTCAGCGAATCAATGAATGAATCAATCAATCAGGTAATCAATCGATTGCTCCCTCTCTCCCGCCTCAGGCTGTTTCACAGAACAATAAAAGACAAAATGTGACCCTGAAAGAAAATTTCAATGATCATAAAAGAATCAAATATTGAGTTTGCACTTTCAGAAATTTGCTGACATTTTAAAGTGGTCTCTTAATAGGACTCAACAGACAGATGATGCCTTTTTAAAAAAAAATCACTGTTTTAACTACGATAGTTAACATACTTATAACTCTGATTTTGAAGTAAGTAGCAAGAAAAACAAGATGACTCCGTTAAATACATGCTCTGAAGATTGTAACCAGAGTGTGTAACTTAACGTAAAATCACTAGCAAGAAAACACATCAGTCCCTGGATTTTGAGTAGATAACTTTCATGACAAGGGAATCAGGTGATATCCGCCTAAATTGCTATAAAAGCTTAAGTGAGCTTAGGGAAAAGTAAGACTGATCAGGTAGAAAGGCCCAACTCTTATTCCATTTCATTCTTATATCACCTGGGGAAATCTACAGCTAAAACAGTCAGTTGGACACTGTTCTGATAGCACAAATCACATCATAGTCCTGAGGCGAGATGTGGTTAATACAACAAAAACTATAGACAGTAGTGTCATTACCTGGGGCATATAAATCCAAGCTTTGCAATGGCGCAATTAGCACCAGCAAAATTTCTGCCAGTTTTTCTAAGGGCAGACTTTTGCTTGTCAAGAAAGTTTAATTGCTACCTGATTGCAGCTGCAAGAATATACCTGAGATAGATTCGTTTATTTTGTAGGGTATAAGAGGAATATTTTGCTTATTTAATTGTTTCTGCTTTTCAGAAAATTGTAGGGAGAACACAGGGTGCGGATTAGACTTCCAAACTTAACCAGCTCCTGATCTCCCTGGAATCTTTGATAACCGGGAACCATACTTTTCAAAATGTGATGCATGAACCAACAACATTAGCACCCCTGGGAGACTTTTAGAAATGCATACTGTTAGACTCCACCCAGACACAATGACTCAGAATCTGCATTTTACTAAGATGCCAAGAAATCTACAAGTACATTCAAGCACCGCTTTAAGAAAACTAGTCCTTTCCAGAGTAAAATGCAGCCCTGTTGAGGAAGCAGAGGTAGTTAACTCATGGACTCAAACATACCCATCCCCAGATAATACTTCCCAGGATCATCCTGTCATGGAAAAAGTGGGCATGGCACAGAGCAGTTCTGTGATTCAGGATCAGCTGAGGAAAATCTGCCCTGGGACAGGAAGCAGAGTTTCAGGACACCACAGGAAGGAAACGGAACTGGACAGCTGGTACAACTGACAATTTTCAGGGGGTATTGGGCAACTCTAAATTAGTGAGGCAAAGGTAAAACTAAAATCTTTTCAACATTTTTCCTGATTGTGACAACTCATGTAATGATCTTGTAGAATAAGTCAAGACCAAAGGCTTGAAAGGCTCTCCCCTTTTAAGTGCTCACATGATTAGGTTAGGTTTTAGATTTTTTTTTTCCTACAAAATGGAACAAAAACTAGAGGAAAGGTAGACAAAAGTATTCGAGTTCCTATATTTCGTACATTTTTGATAACGTACTTGCAAAGTATCTGGTACCAGGAGGCTCATTGCATATTCGTCATTGAAGGGGGCTGTGAGAAAAGTCTGGCACAAACACCCCAAGTTCTCCCAACGTGGAGCTGAGCGCCTGTAGCAATCTCCCTAAGAAGTTTTGCTGAATCATAAACAACCAAGAGAAATGCCTAGGGTTGAATGTTTCTAGTTAAACATGAATTGTGCCTAAATTCTAGGAAAATTGGATATCCACATGCTAAAGAATGAAGTTGGATACCTACCCAATACTAGATACAAAATGACCTCAAAATGGAGCATAGACCTAAACGTAAGAGGTAAAATTTAAAAAATCTTGCTATTAGTTTTTGAGATTTTGGGGTCAGGGAAGAGTTTCATAGATATAATACAAAGGCATAAGAGATCAAAGGAAAATAAATTTGTATTAACATAATTTTAAATAAAAACAAACTTAACATCATTGTCAAAAGAGCGGAAATTATTTGGTATTCATGGTGCAAGGAAGTCACAGATATTTAAGAATCATAAACACTTAAGAAAAGTGATCATTCTTTAAAAAGCAAGAAAAACTAACTATAGATGTCTAAGGAAGGGGAAATCTTGTTTAGTTGGTGAAATGGAGAAAGGGAAAAGATTTCATTTAAGAAAATACTCTAGAATTGGTAGCCTGTCAAATTAATTGAGTTGGGATTGATCTGTTCACTATGAAGGTTCTGTTATAACATGAGACTGAACTGAGCACCTGTTGGGTACCATCTTGTTCCCAGGGGCTGGCACAGCCTCACCCTAGAACACAACCAACTGTAGACCGATGAAATGTGGGGAAAAAAAACGCAACAACTCAGGCATGAACATTAATTGGCAAGTATTTAGTATAAATATAAGTGTAGGGTAAGTGAGAATTGTCAGGTTTTTCCTCCCTCCCCTCAATGATGGACCTCTGCAGGCCTATGCGCATGCCTGACGGAGGACACCTGGAATAGGGTGTGGGCCTGTAAGAGTGGGCAAACTTGGGCTAGAGACTGGGTTTATAAGCAGAGGAAGCGGAAGGGGAAGCAGCAGCAGCAGCATAGACAGAGGAGAAGCAGAGGACCTTCCGTTTGGGGTGCAGCAGAGGCCACGAGACGCCTCCAGAGAGCCCGAGAGAGTGAAGATTTGCTGGGGGCTGGGAGGCCCGGCAGTCTCCCAGACCCCCGGCCCCATTGCCTGCCCTGTACCTGGTTGCCTCTCCACAAGAAACCATTAAAAGCATAAAAAGACACCGAGGGCTCCAGAACTCCTCCTTTTGACCCATCTGTGCAGCTCCCTAGACAACCTGTGCTTCCCTGAGTCATCTTGCTGCTACAATAAATTTCATTTTTATTCTAAACTAAGAGTTTGAACAAAAGGAATGGTTCTCTGACTGAACTGAGGGGAAGAGTGCTTCCCAATGTCAAGGTCATGGGCGCCAATGCTGACAGTGGGGAGCAAAGCAGGTGGTCTGGGTGTAAGCATGCACTCAAGGTTAAAGCCTGCTATTGTGGTGACAGAAACTCCCACATACTCGTGCCTGACGCCCTCCATCCCCAGGCTCACCGCACTTGGGATGAGCTGCACCAAAGCTGTCCAACCCATCTGCCTTCTACTTGTGGAATCTGGCACCCTCCAAAATCAAGAACTTTCTGGGCCATTTCTTCCTAAAATGCCTAAAATAACCTCATTATCAAATCTCACTCTGGCATGGGTACATGATATATTAACCTAATGATAGAGTAAATCATATTAAATAGAAGAAAGAAAGGTTTCTAGGAAAGGAAGTAATAACCATATAATAAACACCCCACCAAAATGTAGAGTGTCCCATTCCCTAATTCTCTACAAAAATATTTTGGATGTTTGAATAACTGATGAATAAATGCTAAACATTTTTTAAAGTTCCTTTTAGGGATTATGAGATTCCTTCAGAGAAGAATTCTTTCTCTTCAGAAAGATTAACACGAGGTGTTTTTTTTTTTTTTTAACCCAAGTTGCCCTCAAGTTGCTTGATACTTCAGGTTAATTCTATTCCTACTTGTGAACTAAAAGAAGCAGTTTTGTCTAATCTACAATGATTTTAACAAACCTGTGAATATGCTTCACACCTGTGCCTGCCTCAGACCCTTAATCTTCTTTGTGCAAAATAGTGATTTGGGTAATTAAGTAAATGTATCCTTGTTAGGAAAAACAGTAGTGGGAGGAGGTGTGTTGTGTAGTTGAGTGTCTGTGCGTGTGTGCACATGTACCTCAGGATGGGGTAGGTAGGTGATAGGGAGGTTAATGTCTTATAAATTTTGATTGGCTTACATTGCCCAAAAGCCTACACCTTTAAAGTCTGCTTATAATAAGAACAAAAATAGCTACTCAGATGAAAGGATCTAAGAGAGACAAGCTAGGTGAAACTGAACATTGTAAAAGTCTCATTTGTGTTCTTATCAAGGACTATAAAGTAAAATAAGGAAAGAAACTGTTGAAGAAAGTTTAGTCTTCCAGAGATTTTGATATCTGGAAACTTTAAAACCTACTGTGATTCAAATGTGTAGCTTTCAGTCTTCCTAATTTAAGAGAACAACAAACAATAGCTAGGTATTAAAAAGCACCACAACCAATCATGAAACTCATCAGTGTACTTGCTCCTGACATTTCTTACTGTTTCTAATTTGATGAGAGTAAAACTAGACTCCTAAGTAAGTGCACATTTCTAGCTATTTCCATTTTTTAATGAAATATTCACCATATGTGATAGTTAAATTTATGGGTCAACCTGACTTGGCTGAAGAATGCCCAAACTGTTGGTAAAACATTAATTAGTTCTGGGTTTGTCTTTGAGGATGTCTCTGGAAGAGATTAGCTTTTGAATTGGTAGACTGTGTAAAGACAATCGCCCTCACCAATATGGGTGGGCATTTTCCAAGAGCCAGGACATCCATATTCTCCTGCCCTTGAAATAAGAACTCCTGGTCCTTGAATCTACAGACTTGAATCTACAGGGACCAGGCCTAACACCTTAGATTCCCTGGCTCTCAGGCCTTTGGGTTTGGACTGGCTTCCCTGGGTGTTTAGCACCACTTATGTCTAGAGACTTCTCAGCTTCAACAGTCAGATGATCCATAAGTGTCTAGCCATCCATCCATCCATCCATCCATCCATCCTCTATCCATCCATCCTATTGGCTCTTTTTCTCTGGAAAAATGACAATACACAATACCTATTTGAACTGGAAAAATTCTGTTAACCAGCAAGGCCTTCTCCCCAGTGGAGTCATGCAGCTCCTGGGGACCTCCGCAAGTTTGGTCTCTGTCTTTGTTGCCTGCTAATCCCCAACATCTCACTCAATGTTAGATTCCTCAAGCCCCAGCCACGTTAGTCTTTCATCTTCAATATCAATTCTCCCAAGACATTAATTTTTTTTAGCATGAAGGTTTGCAAAGAAATTCCTGTTCATAACTAGAGATTATTTTTTCCTGCAAACTGTGCTCTGTTCACTTCCACGGGAAATGGAAGAATGAATTCAGGTGTTGGTGTAGCAGTACAGCCATGCCCACCAGAGATCATGCAAACATAAGATGGAGCAATCTGATGTGTGGGATGGATTGCTGATTGCACAACAGACGCAAGGCACCAGACACCAGGGCTTAGTACTTAATAAATCTGACTCTGGAGTCAGAGAGACCCAATTTCAAACAGGCCCCGTCTTTTAGTCACTACCTCTCAGTGGACAAGTCGTATAATCTTGTAAGCCTCATTTTTTCCTATCTGTAAAATGGAAATAGCACCACTTACATCACAGGGCTGCGGTGAGGATTCAAAGAAATATGTGTAAAGTACTTAATTAATACAATGCCATCCATACCAGACCCAATGAAAGGTAACAATTACTACTCTTCTCATTCCATTGAACAAAACGAACCCAGTGTGAGCTATATAATCCCAGCTTCCACCAAGAAACTAGTTGATGGCCCACTAACAGTTTAATAAGATCTTAGCACAGAATGTGATTTCTGTGAAGGAATTTATAGTTACATCCTAAGAAATGTAATTTCACTAAAATTTTCCAATATTTGCAAACACATATCAAAAAGCATTAGCTTAATTTAATCTATATAATATCCTTTCTGGATATTAAGTGGGATCTTGTTTAATGCTAAATTCTTTTTGTTTATATACAATTTTATTATAAGAGGGTAGGAAACTCAACCAAATCAAGATTTAAAATAGACTGGCATTAAAATAACAGTAGCTCGGTTACCCCTTTCTATTACCAGCTGAAGGCCTGTGCCTCTTCCTACAGAACAAAGAACCAGCCTGTGGTAACACAGGCTCTTGCTTGGGGTCCCCAGCAGCTCGAGAACACCAGGCGGAAAATTACAGTCATTTTCTCATAGGAAGGAGATCGCCCCCATCTGCCTATTTTAACCTATTTTATTGACTACTGCCCTTCCTACTGTATTTTTAAATAAGAAAATGGCTCCAAAGCTCAGCCCTTCCTTTTACATCTCAGTTTTTTCTGGTTTCAGAGTCGGCCCCCGCACCTTGCCTTTCCTATCAAAGGGTCACTATCCCCTTTATGCTCCTCCTTCGCCATCACCTTCAGTGAGATACCCAGTGATCCCACATTCCTCAGCTCTCATTCTGTTTTTTCAGGTCACCGCCCAGCACATTCCAGGTCTTGCCAAGAGTCCTTCCAGCCTTCAGCGTTTTCCCTGGATCTTCCTTTTCACTAAGATTTCTCATATTTCTCCCTTTCTTCTGTTAGTGACCACCTTATCAACATGAGTCACCCCCAACCCTGTCAATGCCTCTGTTCCTCATTCATCTTTCTGCCTTTTCAAACTCTTGTCTCTCATTTTTCCTCTTCTCCACTAAACTCTTATTGGAAAACTTGCAAAGAATCCCAGACCTGAAGGGACATTAAAGAAAACCAAAGCCAGTACTATCCCTTTTCAGATGAGAAAACGGGCTCCGAGGGACTCGGCGGCCTTGCAAAGCCACACAAGTCAGTACAGGAAAAGCCAGGAGCAGATGATGCCACATTGTGATTCCTATTCAAATGTGCTCTGAGGCAGACAGATGCAAAATATGAACGCATCAACCAGGTGAAGGATGCATTGTTCTGGTGCCCACGATGCTGTCAGAAAGGGAGGCATTCCTGTGTAAGGAAGGGACCAGAAGACTATAGAAAAAGATGCGTTCTTCAAAAGATTTTGGAAACGAGCAGATTTTCTGCCACTAAGTTCTAGTAAGGGGGAGGTCAGTTTACTTAGAGAGATAAGAAGGGGAAAGAGACTATCTTTACAGACATGGTAGCCTGACTGGGGCAAAAGAAAGACAGGCCCATGACTATTTTTATGAATGAAAGAATGAATGTTCAGTTTGGTTCTGTCATTTTTCTTTGGTCTATATATTTTCTATATAGCTTAAAAAAAGGAAAAATAATGGCATTGATAGCTCTGATATGGGAAAGGCTGAAATAATATAGAGAGCACATTTGACCAATAAATATGTACTTTAGAGAGAGGTAGATTCTGGCCAGTAGTGAATGTAAATGAAAGACTGGCATGTCCAATTCAAATACTTATTTAGGCCACAGATTTGAGCCACTCTAGAGTTAATATCACTATCTTTCATTGATATCTTTTATGTTAAGACATATTCGTTCCTTTTGCTTACATTTTAACATGAAATATTTCTGACATTCAAAAAAGTATAGATAATTAACACAAGTACATAAGAATCTACAACCTCTACATAAGAAATAAGCCACAGAAAGCAACAACAATGCCTTCGGGTTACTTCCCCGATGACATTTCACCTTTCCCTAGCAAAGGTGATCAAAAATCTGAATCTGATGCTCATCAATGCATGTCACTCTATCTATATATATTACTACTTCTATACAATACATGACATTTTTGTTTGTAAACACTATATAAATGGCAGCCAAGGAGATAATCCCTCCCACAACTAGCTGTTTTTGTTCAACATTATGTTTGTGAAATTTATCCATGTTGATTCATATAGCTTTAGTCATTTTTATTGCAGTATACTATTCCATTTTGTTAAAATAAACTTTATTCATCCATTTTCCTATTTATAGTCAGTTATGTTCAAGTTTTCAAAATTATAAACAACGTTATCCTGAAAATTCTTTTTCATGTTTCCTCATACACATGTCAGTTTCTCTAGGGTGTAACTAATAGCCAAATCCTGGAAACACATCTTGCACTTTAGGAGCTGTTGCCAGATGGTTGTCCATAGTGGTTATACCTTAGTCTATTTTTCTATTCACAATGTATGGAGCACTTCCTGTTCTGCAGTTCTACATTATCACCAATGCTTTCCTTACCAAATGTCAAAAAGTTTTTCCAATCATTTCCCTGATCACTAGCGAGGCTGAGCAACTTTTGTGTTTATTGTCATTATAATCTGTTTGGGCTACTGCTCTTACTCTTTGCCCATTCTCTACTCGATTGTTCTTATTGATTTGTAGTAATTCTTCCTATAGTCTAATTTTTTGTCAGTTATACGAAGTTACAAATAGGTCTCTTTGAATGTGGCCACATTTTCACTTTGTTGAGGGTAACTTTAGTGTACAAAAGATCTTCATGTGAATATAGTCAAATTGGCAAACTTTTCCTTTGCCCTTTCTGCAGTTGTAAAGAATTTTTAAAATGACAAGACAGAAGAGACTCATACATATTTTCCACTAAAAGCTTTAAAGTTTTGCTTTTTTACAGGTAGATCTTTAACCCACTTACAGTGATTTTTATACTTAGTGTGAACTACATGTCCATTTCTTCTTATTATGAATAATCTAATCACCATCATCAAATGTCATTGTTCTACTTCCTAACAGTCAGCCTGTCTTTGTCCCACTGACCTGCAATGCCACCAGTTTATTTTCTCTCTTCCCTCTGTTGCATAAGCAGTACGTATTTTTGTGGAAATGGCCTGGAAGGGTCTTCTTATTCTAGGATAAACAGAGACCAAGCTCTACAGAACTGGAGATGCTGAGTGCTTGACAGGCATGTGCGCGATGAGTATGTGATTCACTTGTAACCAAGCAATGCAATGACTCCTCGAAAAAACTGCCAACGACTGACCTTTGAGTTCACTTAAGAAATGGATAAAATGTCAGACTCCAAGGGAGTACTTAGAAAAACAAAGTGTGGCAATGGTCATGACCTGCTTTTAGTTCTTATTCATTAATTCCTATTTGCTGTTTGTACATTTTCACTAGCCACCTCTTTATCTCTCTATTTCTTCAAAGAATTCGGCTGGACAAGCATGTCCATGATGAGAAAATCCCATTATTTTCACTGTTGTGCAGCACACTCAGATGAAAGCCAAAGTCCTTGGTTCCTGAGGCACCCATACTCAGTGGGGGAAACAGAGAGGTTCGTGGCTGAGTAAAACATGTCAGATTACAACAGGTGACAAGCTAGGCATTATTACCTAGGAGGGAATGATTAATTCTGCAAAGGTAAGTTCAAGGAATTATCACAGGAATTCCCCAAACGCCACTGAACTACTTTGTCTCCGACAAGTTTCTCCAGAAAAGTTACAGTTAACAACCAGCCACTATAAAAAGGGAGAAAAGATACCATCACATGAAGATGCTCTTCTGCCCACACGTTTAGTAAGTTTCAGTATAGTTCTGCATGCACTCTGGGTGCTGTACCCAATTTGTTAAACTATTCCAAGTTGTACCGTTCTACAAATGCACCCAAATTTCCTAATGTGTGACAGGTAATGACACAGTATACACAGAACAACTTGACCTTAAAGGTGAATTCATAGAACTTCATTAAATGGTGAATGCTCCCAAAGGCATTTTCATTTAATTATTCACCAAGTGTGGTTTAGACATCAACTGCTTAAGAGACCAGCTCACAACAAGACACACCCACATGAAGGAGACAGCCTTTGCTCAGGGGTCAGCATCAGGCGAGTCACACTGTGACCTTGAAACAAAGATCTTAGAAGCCCTGGAGATCAGAGCATGCCCTCCAGTGACCAGTGAAACTAAACAAGACTAATATGATTCCAGGCACAAGTGATGAGACAACACGGTGACAGGAACAATGACAGAGAACACACTGTGAGGTAATGTCATAGTTACTCAGGTATCTGTCTCCACGAATGTGAAACACTCACGGTGGGGAGGAAGCCTCAGGTGAGCCCACCAGCTTCCCTGTCCTGGAGAAGGTGCCAAGGAGATGGCTTTGGGCCCACAGACAGACGTTTCTCAACACCAGAGAATTTTGAGTCATTTCTCAGACACCAGCCAATCTTTTGAAAGATTAGATTGGCGTATAAATGGGCCAAGTAACACTGTAGTCATTGCATGATTAATTGACTTTAGAAAATTGAATAAGCTTGGACAGGCCGCCAAAGTATCCTATCATCTGCAAGTACCCTCCTCACCTCAGAAATAAATTTGACAATCTCTGTCTCTCTCTCACATTAAAAGGGAGAGGGAGAAGAACCCAACTGAAAAACAACTTCCTGATTGGTTACCTCACTCACAAAGAAAGAAGCATTTCACCTCACCCCTGCCAGAGGTCCCTGGGATGTGTTACCTAGAAACCGGTAAGGGTCAAGTGTTTCCTAGAAGCTTAGAGGTAAAACAGACAAGTAAGTACAGCCACAATGGAAATATTTATGCAGGGAGGGCTTGGACACATCTGCAAATATTTCAGTTCTGCGGCCTGCCGCTTTATTTCATTTTGGCCTTTAATTTTGTGTGCTTGCTTCTCTATTTCCACTTTTCTTCTATATAGAAACAAATAAACAATCATTCTTCGCTCCCCCCACCCCCTACAAGCCTAACAAAGTCCTGATGGAGAAAGGAAAAAAAAATCATGCTAAAGGAAGCAGAACACAGTGGGAAAAGTGAGAATTAGAGCAAGAAGTATGGGATGAACAGGGGAGAGGAAACACTCTAAGAGAAATTGCTTCTCTAGATGTCCTTGGTTTTGCGGCATTGCTCTACTATTCAGGGGTACCTGGCCCGCCAGGTAGGAATGCGGGGGTTAGCCTATTTCAGAGGCTTTAATCCTGGGCAAGGAAGCCTTTATGCAGGAGAGCAAGTCAGAGTTGAGGTTTCACATAATTTACCCCCATTATTACTAAGAAAGACCCACAGGCTAGAGAACTCTATTAGTACACTGCATCATTTCGTGTGCTTGTTAAGATTTATAGCTATTGCTGGAGAAGACATTTTTAAATAAATAGATGATAAATTAGGATTCCAAAAAATGTCAATGCAGAGGCTAGTTTTTTGCCAATTAGGAGAGAAGATAGCTGAATGACTAAGCACAGGCCGTGAGGCCGCTCAGGTTACTTTCCGGCTCTCCCTAATGGGTATGTAAATGTGGACAAAGTTCGTGGCCTTTCTCTGCCTGGCTCCTCATCTGTCATAGCAGGAATGTCCTGAGGGTCAGGCAAGTGAATGCACAGCAGCACTTTATTTATTTTTTAAATTATTTATTTATTTTTGCATAGAAGAACTGGGGTGAAGGCCAGAGGTGTGGGGGTGAGAGGATTCACCAGAGACAGAGCCGGGAGCAGAATAGGTGGATCTACTGAAGTACACTACTGAGGGGACAGGAGAGGTCTGTTCAAGCAGCACTTTAAATAGTACCTGGACCAGAATGGGGAAGTGCTCTGGGTCAGTCCCTCTGCTATTATTTTAAAATAAAGTTTCCTCTTGCTGCTAGTCAAGGTTGGTCTTTAATTTTAAAACAATGGGGCACAAAATAGATATATTTTTGTATATCAACCCAGGTAAAAGCTCCTGTGTAGAATGCTGTAGCTGAAAAGTAGTGGTGCAAGGAAATCGGAATGGATGAGTTTCTAGTGTTCTTGCCTTGCTGTGAGTGAGGTACCTGGGGATTGCACGAAGCCTTAGGCACTTGTGACTCATTACGAATGAAGCACATTTACGAACTCAGGACTGACATGCTTCGAGCATTAGAGGCTTCCTCGTGGGCTTCGACTCTATGCACAACCTGCAGGGGGCCCTTCTGCACCCACCCTTTTGGCTCCCCTCCACCTTCCCTTCAATATTAATCTTTGGTTCACAGTAGTTGAGGCTGTTTCCTCCTTGGCCTCTAGGCTGTGTCGACATCCTCCTGAAATTGCATCAAGTGGAGCAAGCAACAATATTTTTCATGTTATCTATAATTGCCAAAGGCAGAGTGCATTATACTCAAAATCCTTTAAAAACCCTAGGAGTGATACCACTCGGATCTTGATTTGCTGAGAAAGTTTTTCTAACTGTCATACTTGCAGCAATCTTTTCTCTCGAGACATCTTCAAAGAGCAATCTGTTTTCTAAATCACTTCTGACATTGTCCTTTTTCCTGCTTCTTGCTGTAATGGACCCGTGGTCCCTCTTCATCCCAGGGATGGATTGCAGAAGTGTTCCTTCGGGTGGTGTTAGCAGAAATGTCAACCAGATATATTTGGGGCTTATATTTTTTTCATCGCACACACACATACACCCCTCCCATTCAGTGAGTTGTGTTGACATATAAAATGAAATATCCCCAAATCTTTATAATTGCAACTTTAACAAAAAGTCTTTTCTCTAGTTCCAGAGAACATATAATCAGCTTGGGGCTTAATTCTCATTAATCTTAGTTTACTGCACAGACAGCCTTTGAATTGTTACTTCTTTGTGCAGAGACAAGTCAGTGGAGGGAGGAGTGAGGAGAGCAGAGAGCTAATGTATAGAGGTGCCCTGAGATGCCCTCCCCACTGTGAAACAGTCTTCCCGAATTCTTAGTAACTGATCCTTTACTGGACTGATCTATCTGCAGCTTTCAGGCTTCTTTAGACTTATTTTTTTATTTTTATTTATACATACAAGCTGGGGTACAGGCCAGAGGCGTGGGGCGGCGAGAGGGTTCACCAGAGACAGAGTGGGGAGCAGAACAGGGAGATCAGAAGTACACTGCTGAGGGGAGCAGCAGGCGAGGCAGGAGAGGTCTGCCGCACCACGTGGGATTCTCCCCGGCCAGGCGTCGAACTCACGTCGCCGCTGCTGACAGCTCCACAGCGCAGCACTCAACCGCTGTGCCACCAGGGAGGCCCTTCTTTAGACTTTTCTGAGGAAATGAAGCCTAATCTATACAAGCACATACCATTAACAACAGGTAAGTTCCAACTGTCTACAATTTCACAGGACAACAGGAGAACTCAGTCCCCAGCACCACAGTGGAAAGAAGTGGAAAGTGGGGAGAGAGTATTCTGGAATTTAGAGTGATTCCAGTTTACCCCTCATTAATATTGTTCCTTGCCAACGTTACCAGACAAAGCAGGCATCCTCAAGTTTGTCCCCCCCTCCCATTTTTGTTTTTATTCTCATCACAACCATATGCTCAGTTGTTCATTTACAATTTTAATAGTGTCTCTAGCTTATAAATTCATTATTTCTTTTCTTACTATCTTATTAGTCTATTAACAACTTCATACTGTGAAAACAAATTAGAATTGAATATCCTACCCAGCTTTTGACACTACTTCCCGGCTCTTTAGCAATCACTTCAGATACTGATAAGCCTATATATAGAAACAAGAAACACAACACATAGCTGAAATAATTTAGTATCTTGGTGATTAAAGCAAAAACACATAATCACCAGCTTAGAGTCCCCAAGTCAGCCTTGCAGCTGTCATATTTGATCATTGCTTATTTTTGATTTTTCCATTCCACAGGTCTGGGAGACCATGTACTCCCAGATAGTTAAACATTTCTAGTATTCTGGTACATGAGTATTAAGAAAAGACAGTTTTTCCTGTCATTTAACTTTACTAAAAAAACATAAGCACTCAATCCAAGTAGCTCCCTTGGGTTAGAAATTTCCAATAAAACCCAATGAGGGCAGTCAATCAAAAGAATAATAATGTGACATTCCACAAGGCCAAGGGATGACAGAAGACGTCAGGAAAAAGTTCGATGGAATTATCACAGGAAGCCCACCCTGCAGGTTTTCACGCCTCGCACTAAAACACAGTCTGAGAGGGAGCTCAGACACAGAGCAGACAAGCCTCGAAGAGACAATCCCTGCTCTTCACAAACCTGCTCCACAACCAACCCCACAGACAGATTGGACATCTCAATAAAATCCTTATGTGTGTGGAAAATTCTTCTCTTTTCAAAGTCCTAGGCATTCTGGAAGAAATTGTTCTAAAATCCAAGAGTCACCTGAAGCTTCTCAGTCTTCCAGTTCTGGGGACACAGTGAACGTTGCAAGCAAACCCCTTTCTTCCCAGCTTCCCTCAGGTCTGCGTAGAACTGGAGCTGCTCCTCTGCTAAATCACTTTAAGGTGTGAAACACTCAAGCAGAAGGCCATGAAGGTCTCCATGCTTTTGACAACAGAGAATCCAAAGTGTTATCTTCCCTGGTGTGGCAAAGTATATTGTCTTTTAATAGAAAGCGAAGAGGTTTTGAGTAGTATCTTGCAGTCTAAAAAGCATTCATGCTCACATCGGCAATTTCAGGGAATTTTATTGTTAAACTTCCAAGGAAGCTGGTAAACCATTTGTCTGGTTTCCCATTTAGATTTTCAGTATTAGCAGAATATACTGCATAAGCAGAATTTTTTCAAATTAGATATTTATATCAGTGACAATATTTTATAGACTGTGCCCATTCTAAAAGGCTTAAGGGGAGAAATAATGCTCTACAAACAATGGGTGAGTGAACTCTCCTTCACCCCAGGTATCAGTGAGCTGGGGTGGCTGCTCTCAGCAAAACCTGTTTCCCTTAACTTTCCCCCTTTTCTCCCTTCCGATCTTTGCCCTTTGAAAAGCATAATCTGGCAGAAAAGGTAGTAGTGAGAGACCAAACTGACTTCTAGAGACTTAAACAATTGTAGCCTCTAATTACAAAGAAGCACTTCCTAATTCAGCAAAAGAAAACATAGCTGTGGGCCTCCCTGGTGGTCTCGGGGTTAAGTCTCAGTACTATCACCAGTGAGTTCAATTCCTAGCCAGGGAGCTTCCCACAGGGCACAGCAGACCTCTCCTTTCTCACCTGCTGCTCCCCTCAGCAGTGTATTTCAGTCACTCCACCTATTCTGCTCCCCACTCTGTCTCTGGTGAATTTTCTCACTCCCAACACCTCTGGCCCATCCCCCAGTTCTTCTACGCAAAAAATAAATAAAATCTAAAAATCTAAAACAACAAAAACAAAACATAGCTGTGTCTTCTAGGTACAAGACTAAACTTTTATAACCACAGTAATTTACAAAATATTTCCTAGGTCACAGGTATAGAAGTATTTTGATAGATTTCCTCAAGACCTACAATACTTCTGTGAGCACAGAACAAATTCACTTTTGGAACTAAATCTGCTTAAGCTGTGACATATTCCTTACATGGGCAATCGCACCGTTTTGGTTGAGTAGGCCTCAAGATCGATCACACAGAGATAACACAGCCCGCCTTTGTCTCAGATATCACCACATCTGTGTTTTCCTCACCATGGGGAAAGTATCTTGATGTATTTGTAGTTTGCCTGTTGAACTTTTGTTTTTGAAGAAAAGCCGTATTTCCTTAGAATAATAAATCATATCCTTTACAATGAAATCTTTACCACTCATTTTTGAGACTATGGCAGTGTGCTAGTTATAACAGATTTTTATGAATGAAACCTTTACATAATAGTCTTAAAAAGAAACTCCCTTCTGACAGGCTGGAGGAGAAATGCTCTGTCCCCAATTCTCCATGAACCAGTCCTTATACATTTATTTATTTTTTGCACCCTGTGGTGATCATACCCAGGGCGGCTTCCATCACAACTAACCAGTGACATGAAGGAGAAAATATCTTGAGATATTTTACTCAGATAGGAAAAGGGCTTGGCCTACTAAAGTTACAGCTGCATCAGAAGAAATGGACAAGGGCTTGGAACAGTGTGTGTTTTAATGACAGGACTAGAGGTTTTGGCTATTTCATAAGGAAATTTTTAAACCATTATTATATTACACTATTTTAATGAAAGTAATTAAGAGAATTTGCCAGATGTGAACAAACTAAAACTTTCTTTTCAAAACACTAGTTGCATCTTCAGCCAGCCATTGCTTAATCCTACCAAGATGAAAAAGTTCAACGTGAAGCGTTATCACCCATTTTCTCCCACATCCCTCAGGGTTTCCACAAAACTTTTCCTGATAGAGTTAGGCCTCTTTATTTTTTGAAAAATGAAAAAATGCAAATTTAAAGACAGCCTCACTCATCTATACCACCGAACTGATGGCACTCCTGTAATTTTCAGCTGCTGGAGTATGTGGGGCAGGATGGTGGGGGGAGGGGTGTGGAAGAGGAGGACACAAAACTTCTTCAGAAACTCATCTTCCTAGGAGAGATGTTATATCCTCTAGAGCTGTATTTGGCAAAAATTTATAATCCAATGTAGTATTAAATTAAAACCCCTTCATAAATATGAGAAAGCAGAAAGGGCCGCCATAGGCTCTCTAGACATAGTCTCTCATTGCAATAGATCACTTACTTCTCCATCATGTGTACTGCAGAGCCTCTTCACTGGAGGGAGGTTGTGCTGGGCAATGTTTATAATAGAGAAATTTAAAGTAAAGTAAGTTTGAGAAAAGGTAAAAGATGTAGAATATACAGAAAAGGTGAGTTGGAACTGAAGGTGAAATGTCAAAAAACAAAACAAAAACAGGGAACAAATGAAAAGCAAAATCTAGGAACAAAACCCCAATCCATATACATGATTCATGTGAAAAAGAGCTCACCAACAAATAAAAGCCAAACTAAAGCAAAACAAGAGAGAATGATTTGAATTTTAACAGGAAAAGAAAGTTGTGGAGGTAGATGTGGTGAAAGAATTGTGAGAAGGGAAATTTAAGATAATCCAAAATGAAGTCAGATGGGTTTGCATGCAAAAAAATAACACTTTTTTAAAAACACGGCAAGAATAAACATGTCTGCAAATGGTATAAAGCTTCTATTTTCAGAATACACAAATAGAGAATGGTAATAGACCTGGAACTAAAGAATTATATCAAATTAGAATAGACTTTATCAGGTTGTTCTCTTTGATGTTGTTTCTTGAAACCCAAGATTGTCAACATGTTTCCACCTAGAAAGGCTTTCTTCTCAGATGTTGTATTATTCTTGAAAATCACAACCTTTTCCTGATGAACACACACCAGGAAACAACTTAGCATCCACGGACAAACCAGGCAGAAATACCTTGGCATCTCCCATGTATATCTGCTTTCAGGGGCGAGATCCAGCTCCTGAGTCCAAAACAAACAGGAGAAATAGGAGAATGTGTGGAAAATCAGAGCACATGTGACTCTTCCTTTGGTTTAAAAGTGTGACTTTAGGTTGGCTGGAAATGATCAGCTCCTTTGTCAGCTCCTGTGAGCACATAGTCAAAACCTACAGGTATGTGAGAGTCACTACCTTACTCTCCATTAGCTCCAGGCTCTTCCGAACACTGGGTATTTGTCTTTTCAGCACTGTCGTTCACACACACACACACACACACACACACACACACACACACACACACACACACACACACTAGCACACAAATGGATCATGGGGAAAAGAACATGTGAGTGGATTGACACTTAGCACACTAAAGGGGATACCCTCGAAGTCCCAAAACTAAAGTACCATGCTCTTTGGGTGCTGAGTCAGCAAAGCCACCTTCAGAAGTGATAGCACTGCTAGTTTGCAGGAAGATGGAGAAATGGAAAATATACCCACAGGAAGAAAGTGAAGGAAAAAATTTCACTTTCAAAGGTCCTGATCCTAAATTCTAGTTTTCACCATATCTTAAGTCATCCTCAATTATTAAGATACATCATTATTTATGGAACACTAAATTAAGAGACAAGCACTTAAACCAAAACAATGCTTTTTGATTACATACTTTTACTTTATACTTATCCAAAGAGCTCTTTTAGACTCATATTATCATATATCACATTGCTGAGTTTCCAAGGCTTTTATGTGCACTGAACAGCAAAATCTTTTTGAAGCAGCTTATGCAATATGCATTCGATCTGTCTTAACCGAAGTGATGACAACGTGAGTGGTTATGCTCAGAGCGCACAGAAATCAGCTAGCTCACGACTGCTACCCAGCTGATAACAACTGAAAGATGTCAGAGATTCTAAGATACACTCAAGTTTCAAAGGTAGTAAAACGTAAAAAAGAAATACACATCTTAGAAATATAAAATCTAGTCACTTAAATTACCACTTCTGATCATAGCTGATATGTTTTAAACATGTGCACACATGTAAACATGAGTAAAGTACTTTAAGAAAATATCTTTACTTATGTATTACCATGCCTGACATTCAGTTTGATAATCTGTGTGTGTGCGAGCATCATAGCCACTTGAATGCGACTACAAAACAGTGTCTGTACACAGTCAGGTTTTCCGAGACTTTGGTAATCGTTTTGCTCCTGTATTCTGGACTTTACGGATAGAAGGCATTTTGACCTGCAGGTCAAAATCACAGAATACTTCATAAATTTGCTGCTTTACAAATACAGTAACATATAAATTAGATGTCAAAATTGTATATGGAAGTTCTGCCTGGCTACATGTGGGGGTGGGAGGAGGGGGATTGAATCCATCTTGTTTATCTATGATGCACATGTTGTATAGACAATAGAAATCACATAAAATATATAGGTGAAAATTCTCATACTTGGCTGTTTGAACTGAAAACATGGAATATACTGGGATCATAGCAATCTCACCACTTTTTAAAAATATAAGATTAATATTAGTCTACTGTATAAGCAAATAAACTCCCAGAGAGCTGCTTCATTGGATGCTGTGTCTTCCCCACCTCCCTTAAGGACCACTGATGTCCTAATATTTCTGTAACAGCTATCTTAGTCATGCAAAGATTCAGAGTTTCGTAAGAGTCCCCTTCTCTCTTCTTTGATGATTTTATAATTATCAGACTTAACTACACTTTATCTCTGCTAAAAAAAAATGACCCCCATCCCAAGACTCCTTTGCCATAGACACTTTTCCCATCATTTCCGAAACACATAAAAAAAAAAAAAATCATCCCCTACTTCAAATTCCTGTTTAGATTCTAAGACCCAGAGGAAGTCATTCTTTCAAATTTTAATAAGAAAAGAAAAACAAACAAACAAACAAATACCCAAAAGAGTTGAACTAAAAAAGTTGTCCACACTAAACTGCGATAGAAGGGAAAGTGTTTGAAATTTTAACTGTTGTTTGCTTCTAATGGAGGAAGTCAGGCCTGGTCTTCCTGGAAGCAGAGTAGTAAGTAAGCATCTCCAGGATGACCCAAACCCAAAACTTCTCATGAAGTCCTTACACATCAAGGCTCCTTGGCCAGGCATTCTTATTAGAAAGACACTAGGCTGTTTTAATGCATTTTAAGCCTAGTTTTTGCATAAACACATGTTCAGCATGCTGTTGGTGGAAGAACAAGGATTCAACCCTGGGTGTTGATGCCCAGGGGAAGAGGGGCACTTAGGTGGTCAACTCTGGGTAGACAGAAAGCTAAATCCAGAATTGAAAAAACTTATGTAAGGACAGGGATGACAAAGAAGAAAATAAACTCTACCTATCAACATTATTTCGAAAGAAATTAACCATATTGCATATATTTGATTTGTCTAAAGAGGTACGATTGATTTAGATCAAGTCAATGCCAAGATGCTTGGCTGCATTTGCCTAATAACATTTACATCTCTTTGTGATGACTGGGTGAGCAAGGTAACAGAGATTCTGCATTAGCTGATCATAGGGACAAATGGAAAAATTTTGGCTCTTGGTGTCTGAATATCTTCCTGACTTCTATTGTAGTTTGGGAAGTCTTGATTCCAACCCTGGATGCTCATTTAGGCAACTGAAAGTCAGTGTCCTCCTCTGGAAGAAAGGGCCATAAATACAAGATTTAGCAGAAGGTTTGGCTAGATGAGGCTATATCACACAAGGTTTACTATATCCGTTTGCTTTTGTTTTTTTATTTTTTTCACAAGGAGTTACAGTTTTGTTGGGTTAAGCTGAGCAATGAAAATGGGGATTTCTTGTCATTCTGCTGTTGGGGATGGTTCCTCATTATCTGTAAGTCAAAACTAGCAAGATATGTTCACTGAACAACTACTAAGCCTATTGCCATAGGTACTGCATCAAGATGTTGCAACACTAGCCCAGTGCTGCAGAAACAGGATAGAAATAAAATGTGGACAACATTCATTTTCTAACAGCCAGATTATGCAGCACAAAGAAACAGATGATGTTAATGGCATATTTTATTTAATCCAACTGGCAGTAAATATAAAAAGGTTGTTGTGTCACTCATTTTTTGTACTTACACTTCAAAATCTGGTCTGTATTTTAGACTTACAGAAAAACTAAGTTGGGATTTTTTTTTTAAGATTTATTTATTTATGCATACAAGCTGGGGTACAGGCCAGAGGCATGGGGCGGCGAGAGGGTTCACCAGAGACAGAGTGGGGACCAGCACAGGCAGATCATTGGAAATACACTGCTGAGGGGAGCAGCGGGCAAGGCAGGAGAGGTCTGCCGCGCCATGTGGGAATCTCCCCGGCTGGGCGTCGAACTCGTTTCTCCGCTGCTGACAGCTCCACAGCGCAGCGCTTAACCGCTGTGCCACCAGGGAGGCCCCTAAGTTGGGATTTTTTAAATTAATTTATTAATTTATATATTTTCTACATTATTATTCATTTGTTTTACACTGTTTGTCTTCTTCTAATTAGAAGTACTTGCTAGCCACATACACACAGTGGCTGACGTGCTGGATGGCACCTCTCTAGACCGTTATAGAATTCATCAAATTGAGGTACCATGTACACCTTTTAGAAAGAGGGGTTATGCTGCCCATTTGCTCAGTGTCTCAAAGATATGTCACTCACTTCTTGCCTTCTAATCTCCAAATGTTGATCTCTTTTTGAGACATCTGATATATCCATGATCTTTTAAAGCTGAGGAGTGATATAAGTCCTACAAGATTAACTTTGGAGAACGACCTGCCTGTGCATCAAATTGAAAACCTATAGCAGAACACCCAATGGGGGTAAACAAAGATGACTTTTGCTGAGACAGTTTCTAACATAAGGTATAGTGATAGGATCTGGTGTTGTAAAGGACTGGAGAAGGATGAATTCAGTTTCAAAACTCTTACCCTCACCACAAAGGAGACCTTAGTGGTCTTATGATAGCTAAAAAAGAAAAAAGAAAAAAAACAAGCTGCATCTTAGAACTGTGACCAGGCAAAGTCAGCGTGCATGCTGAAATCACTCTGACAGACAGGGGCTCCGTGAGTGAGAAGCCCAGGACATACATGTGCAGTCTGTGGCTTAGATATTGCTCCTCTTTCCTTTATCCTGAATCCATCATCGGCTGCTTTTCATTACTTCTCTGCTGGCTTGTCCCTAGGAGTCTCTTTTTTGACCTTTCAGTAAATAGGCTGACTGCAGACTAATAAGAACTGTAGTTCTATTTTTATCTGGTACACGTCAGAGACCTGTTGACCTGCATGTAAACCTTTTCTGAAATAAATCTTTTCTCTCTGGCCCCAGCAACTTCCTTTATTACTCAACTCCTTACCTACTCCAACCCCAACAGACATAAGGAATCATACAGGGACTTGGCAAATAGAGTCTATTAGGTCAACCAGAGAGATGAAAATTGCAGCCATAAAATTTGACAGTGGAGCCAGTTCTGTTTGTTTGTTTGTTCATTTATTTATTTTTTATTGTTATTTATGTCTTTTACATTTTGTATTCCCCCTGGGTAGCCCACCACCAATTCATCCGTGATCCATCTCCATGGTCCCCTGTATTCTCCTCTCTTCCATTTTGTGCCCTTATCCCCCCCCCCCCCCCCGCTGAGTGTCTCTCTCCCACCTGGCCTCCCTATAGTCCTATTATAAGTGAAACCATTCAATATTTTTCTTTTTCTTTCTGGCTTATTTCACTGGGTATGATTCCCTCTAATTCCATCCATGTCGCTGAAAATTGCATGTGTTTATCTTCTTTCCATGATGAATAGTATTCCATTGTGTATATGTACCACATCTTCTGGATCCAATCATCTATTCTTGGACATCTGGGTTGCTTCCATACCTTTGCTATTGTGAATAGTGCCGCAATGAACATACGGGTGCATGTATCCTTTCGGATTAGTGTTTTTGTGTCCATTGGGTAAATTCCCAAAAGTGGTATTGCTGGGTCGTATGGGAGCTCCATGTTTAGCAGTTTGAGGAATCTCCATACAGCTTTCCATAGTGGTTGGACTAGTTCACATTCCCACCAGCAGTGCAGAGGAGTTCCTTTTTCTCCACATCCTTTCCAGCATTTATTGTTGCCTGTATTTTTAATGTGTGCCATCCTCTCAGGTGTGAGGTGGTATCTCATAGTGGTTTTGATTTGCATTTCCTTGATTATAAGTGATGTTGAGCATTTTCTCATGTATCTGTTGGCCATTTGCTTTTCTTCTTTGGAAAAGTGCCTTTTGAGCTCTTCTGCCCATTTTTTGATTGGGTTATTGGCTTTGTTTTTGTTGAGTTGTGTGAGTTTCTTGTAAATTTTTGTTATCAGTCCTTTATCAGATGTATTGTGTACAAAATCTTTTCCCAGTTGGTAGGGTGTCTGTTAGTTTTGGTTAATGTCTTTTTTGCTGTACAGAAGCTTTTAATTTTGATGTAATCCCATCTGTTTATCTTGTCTTTCACTATCTTGTCTTTTCACTTTGAGGGATGTGTCTTTCAAGATTTTGCTGAGATGTATGTCGTGTAGAGTTTTGCCTATATTTTCTTCTATACATTTTATGGTTTCAGGTCTTACATCCAGGTCTTTTATCCATTTTGAGTTGAATTTTGTGCAGGATGTGAGGTAGTAGTCTAGCTTCATTTTTTGGCATGTGGCTGTCCAGTTTTCCCAGCACCATTTATTGAATAAACCCACGGCCAATATTATACTCAACGGTGAGAAGCTGAAGGCCTTTCCCCTAAGATCAGGCACAAGGCAAGGATGTCCACTCTCACCATTACTTTTCAATAGAATACTGGAAGTCCTAGCCAGAGCAATTAGACAAGAGAAAGACATTCAAGGGATCCAAATAGGAAAGGAAGAAATTAAACTGTCTCTATTTGCAGACGATATGATAATATACATATAAAACCCCAAAAACTCCATAGGAAAACTACTCAAAATAATAGACCAGTTCAATAAAGTAGCAGGATACAAAATCAACGCACAAAAGTCAGTAGCATTCCTCTATGCAAACACCCAATCTGAAGAAGAAGAAATTAAGAAATCCATCCCTTCAAAATCGAAACCAAAAAAATCAAATATCTGGGAATAAATCTAACAAAAGACATAAAGGACTTATACAAAGAAAACTACCAAACTCTGTTGAAAGAAATAGAAGAAGACACAAGAAGATGGAAAGGCATCCCTTGTTCATGGATTGGAAGGATTAACATTATCAAAATGGCAATCCTACCAAAAGCAATTTACAGATTTAATGCTATCCCAATAAAAATCTCAATGACATTCTTCAAAGAAATAGATCAACTACTGATGAATTCATATGGAACCACAAAAAACCTCGCATAGCTAAAGCCCTACTAACTAAAAAGAAAGAAAACGGAGGAGTTTCACTCCCTGATTTCAAATTATACTACAGAGCCATAATAATTAAGACAGCATGGTACTGGAACAAAAACAGACAGAAAGACCAATGGAACCAAACAGAATACCCAGAATTAAAGCCACATATCTATGAACAACTAATCTTTGACAAAGGAGCAAAGAAAATGCAGTTGTTTGTTTATTTTGGTCTTATTAATTAATTCAGCTCATAATACTGAACAAGTATATTCCACCAGACAGCGCATTACACAATGTTTACAAAGTTGAGTATCACGTGTTCGCTAGCCTCAAATCCTTCCATCTATCAGAAAAGATGGACAATGTGAAAAGGGCCATAAGGATGTGCAAGGGCACAACGGGGTACAGAGGAGGGGCCTCCACCAGCACTGGGGGCTCAAGCAGGCATCTGGGAGAGACAACATGTGAGGGGAAGTTGGAAGGACTCATCACCTTCAACTGGATGATTGAAAAGAAGGAAGAACATGAATGTTCACCAGATTAACAAAGATGCTGACACAGATGTGAAGGTTGTGTCAGGCGGGGAAAAGAGCTTTCGTCTGTGAGTGGGGTGGGTGAGTAATAAAGAAATAAGCAGAAACCAGATCATGAAGGGCTTATAATTCTAAGTAGAGTTTCAACTATCATTCTGGGGCCAACTAGCTACTTTAGATTCACCGCCATGCACTTTACTGCCCAGCATTCTGTCCTCCCTCTCAGGTGAGGCTGGAGCCCTGCACCTGGCACACGCCAGACCCAGTCCTTTGTGTTTGCCCCTTTCTGCCTCATTCCTCCCTTCTCTTTGGCTCCTTCCTCTTTGCCATTCTGTGTACTTAGAGACCATCAATGTGAAAGCATCACAGAGACTAGAACAAGTTAGTGACTTAGGCCATGCACCTCCAATTTCTGAGACTCTGAGGGAGGTACAGGAGCTGTAGGCCGAAAGCCAAGAGGCTGCCACCACCTCTGTCTGCACAAATCCTCCCTGGCAAGTCTGACTGGGCGCTGCTTTTAATTCAATTCATCCTGTGTTTGAGAAACTTGAGGCTGTTACGAGATTAACTGCTGAGCTGAGGAGAGAATGCAAATTTGATGTTGGGAATACAGTCAACTTGTAAAGAACAATGCTTCAGTGAAACTGCAGGATGGAATTTGACAGAATTCCTAAAAGAAAATGAAAGACAGGGAACAGAAGAAAAGCAGAAATGAGCCCATTTCAAATATGTCTTGAATCATTTGTGGTCATACCCACGGAGGTCTTGACATTAACAGTCAAAATGAGAGCAGAGACATTCACATGCTGTATCTGAGCCTCATCTTTATGGGAGAAATTAGAGCTATTACTGATAACCAAGTGCACACTGCCAACAATTCCATCCAGAGGAGCAGAGCAGAGCACCGGACAGACTAGGTGGAAACAGTTCACACTCAGAGGTGGAGGTGGGAAGGAGGAGACGAATGTGTGAAGAAACTTCCCAGGGGTGACAGCGGTCTTCACTACCCTCTGTCCCATCACTTCAAGGACGCCCGAGGGCCCCATGGGTGAAGCCTGCATTCTTCAGAAAACCATCATCACGAGGCCCGGATGATTTCTCTTATGCTCTTCCCAGGACAGTCAGTGAGTCTTCAAGCTTTGACCACCGACTGTTCGGGTTTGTTTTCAGCATTTACTGAACACAGCCACCTTTGAGCAGAGCAGCAGAGAGTGTGTGATCTCCAGCAGAAGAGCAAGTCCACTACTCACAAACAGGCATCTGCTCAAGAGATAACGGAGGCACATTCGTGCCCCTTTGGCCTATTCCAAATTCCACACGCCGGTAGCCAAGTGCATATTTAATCGTGTTCCAATGGATGTTATGTAGCAGAATAATCAGGAGGGGGGTGCTTGCTGGGGAATACAAGCATGATGTGGTCCAGAGGAGGGAACACGTGAAGGAGGGCTACAGAAAATCCTGTTAATCAGAATCGATTCTTCAAGGTGAAATCCCTTTTAGAAAATGTGTATGTTCATTCCCTAGGGGCTGACAGGATTACTAACTTTCCCAATAGCCATTCTCTTCTTAATAGAACCTGCTTTTGGTGGTGGGAAGGTGGCCTGTGTTTTTTACCTCAATCCAGCCTGGGGTGGGGGGAGTGGAGAGGTGGGAAGGTGAGGAGGTGTGTGGGATGTGGCTGCATTTTGGCCAACGACGTACACCTGGAAGTCGCTTGGGCTTCTGGGAGAACCCATTGGAAGCTGACTTGCCCCTTTTGCCCTCTGCTTTGCCTCTCCTTCCTTCTGGAAAAGCAGGTGTGGCCCTGCAGGGGGCCCACGCCTCTCAGGCCCACCAGTCACTGGAGACAAAGCCGGAAGGCAGAAGAGCAGCACGATCTCGGTGTTGGCCCTGGATCCTCTGTGGAAAAGTTCATTCCTAATTTATCGAAGCCACTGTTTATTCAGGTTTTTTACTACGTGCAGCTGAACAGAATCCTAATTGATAAATGATTCACCCTAAATGTCCATCAGAATCACAATCTTACATTTTAACACCTTTCAGTTTTATGTTCCTTATGGTATCCAGTGATTAAACCCTGAATTCTCTGTGAAAAAGGTAAAGTCAGTGAAAACTGCCAGGTTTAGTTTTGAGGTAAAGGACATTTGAAAACTTAATTGGCTATGGGTAATAAAAACCAGTTTTTCTTCAGTACTGAGCTGAATATATTTGATAAAATGTACTTCTGTGTAATTGGATTATAACATTTAGAAAGGAATAAAAATTGGTTTCACTGGTTAGAATAATGTCTATTATCCCGACCTTAACTAAATCATTAAACATTTTTAATAACAGGCTCTCGAGCTTTGACTCTCAAGTACCAAAGAACTGGAATGAATACATATTTTTCTTATTTAGAAAGGGTAACTTGGTGATTGCAAAATAGTTACTTATTCATACAGTCATTGAAATTCATCTGTTTCTTTTTTATATTCAGCAACATAAATTTCTTAAATGCTTCCTATTTCTCACCCCAAAATATCTGAAACAGAAATGAAGTGTGTGTGTGTGTGTGTGTGTGTGTGTGTGTGTGTGTAGGCTCTTTTTGTCTCTTCCTTTCTCCATCTTTCTTTCACAGTCAAAATGTAGTTTCCTCTAGAGAAAAGCCCAGAGTGTGTCAGATCACGGAACTGAGTGAAAGCAGTTTGATGACCAATTTTTTCATATCTGAAGATAACAATGAACCCTATGGGCTCTGCCATCTCAGAAGGGCTTGTCATGCCCTCAACCTCGGACATGATGCCCACAACGCTCAGACCACCCGCAAGAGCAGCAAACATCACAACCACCTCCACCCCGGTGGGGCAGGCGAGGCTCTCCGGCAGAGGGTGATCGACAACACTGCTGTTCTTTAGCTTTAAAACCTCCAAGGAAAGAGTTTAAATTTATTTTTAAGCACATAGTGGTGGCGTAGCTCTCATGGGGTCAGCCAGGCGCACACACATGTAGGGCGTGCATTGGGGGGGAGCTAGGGGTTCCCTTTGGAGCCCATCCTTTTCCCCAGTGAAAATCTGAGGGTACATTATGTCATGTTCAGGTCAAAGCTGGAGATGCTGGAACTAGCAGGGGCTTTGGGATATTGTCCAGGATGCTGGGTTGACCAAGTGAAGAATTTAAAACCAGAATTTTCAATTCAGTTTCTGATTACTACACTAGATTGAGCACTTAGAGCATGAAAGGAAGAGAGACACGCATTACATACCTGTCCTACTTTTTCCTACTTTTACTTTCCTATTTTTATTGAGCCTCCTTTCTTGTTACCCAAATTCTCCTCTCATCAAAACCTATGTTCCTCTTGCCCCCCAATTTCAATCTTCTTCTGCGGTTCTCTTTTTGTTTTTCCCTTGATCATTTTTTGCCTCCTTTTACCTTCTCCTTCTCCTCCATCCATGTTCTGCTGGGACAGTCCCTCCATGGCGTATCAGGAAGGCGTACGGGCCCTTCCGTAGGCATGGGGAGATCATGCAGGGTGTGGAAAGAGAGCAGAACTGGAAGCTAAGGAACCTGGGTCAGCCCTGATTCGACCAGAAAGCCCATGATCTGATGTTGGAGAAGGAGATTCCTCTCCCCAGGCCAATCTCTCTCTCGGCAACATGAGGACGATGCCCGTGTGGCTCTCTTAGGTCTGTGATTCCACTGCTCCATGGAGGGTGCCTTGAAAAATATTGTTCCTCTGAGGGCTCACAATTTATTGGGCACTAAAATAGTTCTCAAATTTGAGTATGTAAGCACCAACCAGGTAAATTTGCTTTAGCAAGCAGAGTTTGGGTTCCTCCTCTGACAGACCCCAGTTTGGCAGTGGCATCTAGGAACATGCTATTTCCTTACACCACACTTGGTCCTGAACTGGTAAGTCATTAGACGACCCTTGACACATTGCTCTACAGAGAGGAAAAGTCAGACTGTCATCATTGTTATGTCCATAAACAGCTGGCTGTGCCCTTCCATAAGAAAGTTTCCTATACTGCAGGATAATAACAATTTTGAAAATAAGAAGAGTAGGGTTGATACTTACTAAACAGAGTATGAACTATGTACCAGTCATTGCTCCAACACCTTTATGTTTATTACAAACATATACCAATTCACTCAGCCATCTCAAAAGCAGCGTCACTAGAAATATTAATTTGAGATGATTTCCTTAAAATTAGTAACGAGGTGACTTCCAGGGACACACACTGGGTTTGGGAACAGTTGAAGTAGACGAGAATCAAGAGAGTAGACCAATGAAAGGTAGATGGTCAAAGTAAAAGAACTGGACATGTGCCAGCATCTCATGGGCTGAGACATGTGCCTTCTCAGATGGAGAGTGAGGCAATCGGCACAGAACAGAAAACCTAGATGTTGAGTGTCTGAAACCAAAAAAAGATAAAATTCAAATATTCTTATTCTTTTTTCACAAATATTTAAGTCTACTTTTTATATAAAATTATGAGAGAAACAAAGATGAAAAACATGTAACAGCAGAATCATTTATAGAACATTTTCTGCATTCTGGACAATTTATACAAATCCCTCTTTTGCAGCCATAACTACCTTACAACATAAATACAGTAAGTGTTGGGAATGACAGCCCTTGAGAGTTAATGATCAGAGTGCTAAGAAGATAAAGAGAGGAAGTGTAAGAGAACAGGGCCCCAGGACAGTTCTGAGGGTCTGCAAATTTAAGAACTAAGGTACAGAAGATATGAAATGGAGATGTAAGCAAACGTAGATAATGGGGTGGAAGGTAACCAAGAGAGACTATGTTATGTCTGATGCCAAGAGAGAAATGATTTCAAGGCAGAGAAAGTAGTTGGCTGTGCTGAATGCTGAGTGGTGAAGATGAGGGGAAAGGTAGCAGTGTTCCCCACAACCTTGTCAGGATGGGGGGGAGGGGCTCAGCCAGTGAAGTGGGCTAAAGGGTGAAGGAGAGATTAGCAAGTGCCTCAAACCAGGGCAGACATCTCCCTAGGGAAAGCAGGATAAGAGAAGTTGGCAAGGGGTCCAGTATAGTGAAAGGATTATTTTAAAATGGGAGATAGAAAAGCATGTAGGTATGCTTATGGGAACTTTCCCAGAGCAGGCTGGAGAAAAGACAACTGGAAGAGCACAGTCATTGAGAAATAAGTGTGTGTGTGATACGGAGGACACGTGGAGGGATGTGTCTGTGAAAGTAGGCAGGAAGACCAAGATGATTGGGAGCTGGGATTTTGGCAGATGGACCAAGAGACTAAAAGCCTTGCAACATCAGATAGCAAGCAAGAAGATAAAGACAGACATGATGGGTCGCTGTCACTTTGAAGTGCTTGTTAGCTAAGCAATCTGAAATGACTCCATCTATCAGTCAACCTCCCCCAAATAATCCAGTTTTGATTAAAAAGGTGATCTGAGTCTTTTGAAATAGACAACAAAGGAGAAAAGCAGAACTCCATATGTGAAAAGAAAGCAAAAGAAGCCAGTTTTCTGACTCTCTGGGGCCAAAATGGTTTGAGCGAGAAGCTGTGGGAATGCTCACAGCTCACCGCAGGGAACACAGGGAGGTCTTGGGAGCAAATAGGGACTGAGGAACATGTCATGGTGACAGAGACAGTGATGGAAAAGTAAATGAGAAAATCCAGAACAATTCCAACAGAATGCCAGGAGGTCTGGTGTTCACATTCTCAAGAACGGCACGCAAAGATCAGCTGTCAACAAGAAAGTCACTGCCAGCTACGGGTGGAAGAAGCCAGGAGTGGGAGGAAGAATATCACTCATGCACCAGCTACACAAAACAGGTGTTTCCACAAACAAAACTTGCATTCTTAGAACATTCTTTATACAGAGGAAGAAGCAGACTACAAAGCTAGAGGCTGGGGAGTGGGTTGCTCAGCGTGATAGTAAAGAGGCAGCAGCTGAAGTTTAATGACCAAAAGAAGTCCAAGTCTGCACACTGCCCAATTATCGCCACCTCCAGACAAGCTCCATGAAAGAGAACATCCTCTTCCCACGTGCCACTTCCCAAGATATACTTTTGATTCATAAGGGTTTACACTTAAAAGTACCATCTTGTTATAGAAGCTCAACTTTCTCCACAAACTGATTTTTGCCATCAAGATCACTCAGATTTCACTAATGACTAACAGCTTCTTAGGTCAGAACCTTGCCATCTGAAAACAAACATCAATATTGAAAAACCAGTCTCTATGCACAGTATCCTTTACACTAAGAGCACAAAGTCTTTGCTTGAGCTACAGAAGCACAAAGCGCTACATGTCTGAAAATGGGCGAGCAGGTGCCAGATCTCACTTCCTCTGGAGAAGGCAAAAATGCTTGAAGAGAACTCACACTGAAATAACCCTCAAACTCAGGAAGATCCATTTTCTAGCCCACAGTGAGTCATCACTTGGTTGAGTCTCCTAGGCAATGGCATAGCTCTCACCCGGGCCCAGAGACTTTCTGAGCGGAAACTGTAATGACTCTGAAAAGCCTGGACTTTATGCCCTTTTAAGAAACTTTGCACCTACCTGTGAAAGTGAGGGAACTGGATGCTTTACACACAGAATCCCTGGGATGTGAGTTTCAGTCAGTCACAGACATGACCAGCCCTAGGAGCACTGCCATTACTTTCATGAAGCTGATTTTCTGGGCTCAGAGAACTCCCTGAAACAGTCCAAAATCAAGGCATCAGCAGTCCCTGTTCTCACTGGAAACTCTAGGAAAAGATCTGTACCTTGTTCCTTCTAGTTTCTGATGGCTGCCGACATTCCTTGTCTTGTGGTTTCACCATGAAAATCTCTGCCTGTCTGATCGCCCTTGGGTGCTCTCATCTAGACACATGTGATGGTATTTAAGGCCCACCAGGATGATCCAGGGTGGTCTTGTCTCAAAATACTTAATTACACCTGCAAAGGCCCTTTTTTCATTAATGTAAAATTCACAGGTTGCGGGCAAAGGGGGTGGACATATTTTTGGAAGAAGCCATTACTGGTTCACCTCAATGTCTTTCACTCCCATTGTCTGCTGTGCTGTATTCACACTGGCATTCTTTCTGTGTCTCAGGCTGGCAGGTTCCCTTCAGCCACATCCACAGGGAGCAAAGAGAATTTGCCTGAAGGCCCCACTGGGGTACTCTTCCCAACACCTCTTCACTGTTAATCCCACCTCTTCCCAATACCCTAATAAAGTCTTTTTCAACTGTTATATGCCAGTTTATCATTCACTTCCTACTAAAAAGGTGCCAAGTTCTTCTGCTTTATGTTCTCCTTCATAGAAATCAACCTAGTGTTTTACAGCTGATTATGTAATTTATGGCTCTCTCCGATCTAAAAACTATAAAAATAATTGATGACATTTACTTTTGTTCACAGTAAGATATCGAAAAATATTTATTGAATAAGTGAAAAAACTGATTCAAGCCAAATGGTGGTCATAAGGCTTAGAATTGCTGGTGGATGGCAGAGACCAGCATCTTCTTCACAATGGACATCAAAAAGGCCAACAACATGCAGATACGGAGTGTGCAGTGAGTACTGCTTTGTAGGGAAAGCAAGAAAGTTGTCAGTTTTTTCCACCCTGCCCCCAATGATGGACCTCTGAGGCCTACATGCATGCCCAATGGCGGGCACCTGGAGTAGGGTATGGGCCTGCATGAAAGGGCACACCTGAACCACAGACTGGGCTTATAAACAGAAGCAGAAGAGGCAGCGAACAGAGCGAGAGCAGAGGACCTTCCGTTTGGGGTGCAGCAGAGGCCATGAGGTGCCACCAGAGAGCTGGAGAGAGTGAAGATTTGCGGGGGGCTGGGAAGCCTGCCAGCTTCCTGGCCCCCCAGCCCCATTGCCTGTCCTGTACCTGGTTGCCTCTCTACAAGAAACCATTAAAAAGCATAGGGAAGGAACTCCCCTTTAGACCCATCTGTGCAGCTCCATAGACAACCAGTGTTCCCTGTGGTCATTCTGGCCCTTACATGCTTCTTGACCTTGGGCGAGGTGGGGGTGCAGTGGAGAGGGCTGGGAGAATAGAGGGAGCTCTCAGGAGAGACTAAGGATCCTTGCAGGGGTTGCCAACTCATCAGAAGAAAGGAGTCTGGCTCCAAGAGACACAAGTGACCAGTAATTTTCCAAAGGAATCAGGCCCTCCTCTCATCTCTGGCACGCATGTGAAGAGGTGCCAAACCTAGGTCTGAGAGCTATCACAGCTCCTTAACTAAGGGAGCAACTGGGGAAATCAAGTGATTTCAAACCCTGATTTCTTTCTAAGGAGGGTAGGCCCTAAAGACTAAGGTTGATTTCTTGATTTCTATTTTGTGTTAAAATGACTTTGAGTAAGCAAGGTGGGGGTGTGTGGAGTGGGTAGCAGCTGAGAGATCCTGAACTGCTCTGCCTAATGGGGGGAGGGGACAGAACAGGCTGAGGGGAAAGACAATTGCCTAGCAGAGTCTTACACTCTTACTAGCAAGACAACTCCAGAGAAATGTCCCTGAAGGCAGTACAGACAGGGCTCTGGGGACCAGAGTGTCATACTAGCTGCTGTTACATGATGTAAATGCTCTCTCCCACCTCTAGGCAGGAACCAGTGTCTACACTGCCAAGTAATGCCTTTTGGCGCAGTGAATTCCGGGAGTGGAATCCTGAAGCAGCATGGGATCTGCATGTGAGCTGAGCCTAGTGTGACCACAGACATGGGACCGGTACATGCAGGAGCTAGATAAGAGGGCGAGAGAGGTCTGGGTCCCACTGTAACACATGGGAGGACACGGCTCTTCATTCCCATCAAGTGGGGTTGCTCTAAAGCTGGGCAATGGCGGTGGCTGAGAGAGGCAATCAAAAGAGCATGACTGCCCACTGTACCTGCAAGCTGCACCCAGGCAACCAGAGGTTTCTCACCCTCACCTGGGAATGTGTGTTCTCAAAGCTGTTCTAAGGACACAGTCCCACACTGTGATGGCCCATGATATGTTGCTGAGGCGACCTGGAGTTAGAGCCTCTACAAAACTTGGACATTTGGGGGCAAGGTATGTGTGTACAACCACTCCTCTTGCGGCCACCCAAGACACAGTCTCCTACGTGTACGTTCCCCTTTTCATTAAATTGCTACCTTGTGATGTGCAGTGGCTGCCTCTTTGGTCAGCCTTGCCCTCTGGTTTCAGATTACACCTGGGAAGCACCTGGGTTGTGAAGAGCAGTGATGTTAAAAGATAAACTCATGCCACCCTCAGCAATGTGGATGGAGCTGGGAGGGCTTATACTCAGCGAATGGAGTCGGAAGGAGAAAGACAAATACTGGATGGTGTCATGTGTAGTTGGACTATAGAAAAACCAAACAAAGAGTCGGATAAAGACAAACTTTACAACTGACCCTTGAAAGCCGACCATAAAATGGAGGCATCCAGAGGGGGAAGGGCAAGAGGAGGGGTGTGGATAGGGTGAGGAGAAACCACAAGGGACATCAGACTATCCTGGAGGACTGTGGGTGCTTTGGTGGCGGGAGAGCTATGGTGGCCACACCTGAGGGGGAAATCCTATACTGTCAAAACACTAGCAAGGGTGCAAAACAAATAAGTTGATAAAAAATAAATTATCAACAGCCTAGGGTCCTGGCTGCCTCCTTTGCTGATAAGATGGATTGGAACAGCCACTCTGGGCATCCCTGCAGGGTGGACTGGTAGCATGGACCTCTCACCACCAGTGACCTTAGTGGCAATCCCCAACCCCCACCCCCGTGTGGCCAAGTGAGGCCAGTGTCACAGTCCCTAGTGGGACCAACCTGGACATAGTCCGATGTGACCAGTCAGCAGCTGGGTGAGAAGCGCAGCCCCTGCAGACCCAGTGTGTCTCAGTACACAGGAGGTTTACACTCTGCTTCCCTCAGCAAGCTCTTCTGCAGAGAGACCAGCGCCAGGGCTCTAAACCAACTGGGCAGACGACAGGCGATGACCACTTCCTAGGAGCAGCAACTTCCACTCAACAGCATCAACTAGGTGCTAGGAAATATGCCAGGGGCTTCACACTTCTCACCTATATAACCACTCAGCTTTAGAAATCAGGAAACCAAGGAACAGAGAGGGGAAGCAACTTGTCCAAGATCACAAGCCAGTTGATGAGGGCATATTCAAGCTCAAGTCTGCTCGATTGCGCAGCCCAAGTTTCTTTCTCCTCTACATCATACAGCCACAGGCTATTTGATGTTTATGCATATCCAAAAGCACAGGAGAGTTTAATTTCCAACGGGTAACCGATTGAGTAATTGAACATGAAGAAAACATTGCCTACTAGTATTTGGTCATAACAGTCAATGAAATTAAAAAAAAATATATCGCTGCACTTTTTAATGGACTGAATTTACACAGATAAAACCAAGGTGTCAGTAAGGAGTTCAGGAGCGGGTTACAGAGGCTGGCAGTCAAACCTTGTCACTGCCATTGGGGACCGGGGAAGGAGAGCTGCACCTTTGGGACACAGCTGAAACACTACAGACTAAGTCCTCGGATGTAGGCTTTAGCTTTTGAAGCTTTTAATGGTAGAAGAAAAGCCAAATGAATGGCATCAGTTTGCATAAAATTGCGAAAAATAAAGTGATTAACCAGAAAATGGCTTTCAGAAGTTTCTTTCATATCCTTAAAGCATGTTATCAAAGTACAAGAAATACAGCTTGTGAGGGACTGGGCACACAGCTTCAGCCAGCCCCAGGTATAGACTTGTGAAAGCTGCCTGCTGCCTACTGGGGTTTAGGCTCCCCCCTGCACCAACAAAGACATCTGAAGAAGAAGGAAATAAAAATCGATGGCACAGCAGCTTAAAAACAAACAAAACCTCATGCTGAAGGGCCAGGCAAGTGTTCGTGGGCTTTTTGTCTGACAGATGATGATGACTTGTATTTTTCAGAATTGGATTCTGCCTATATTATGCATTTTATTATTTTTTAGATTTGAATTTGATCTTATTTTTATTAAGTTCAGCTTGCCATACACAATAGGTTTCAGCGTGCAGCTGCTCATGTCCATCACCACATGTCCGCGGCTGAGGACCTTGTCCCCTGCCTCCAATAGAACGCTCTTAAGTGGCAGATGAGGAGGAAACTAACATTTACTAGGTCTTAACTATATTCTGTGCCAAGCAAGGCAGCTTATGTACATCCTCTTATAAACCTTTTATGTCCTCCCAATAGTCCTCCATGTAAGATATTTTAAATCACCATTTTATGTAAGTGGAAACTACAGCTGAGAAAAGCCAAGTGATCCTAGATTATGTGGGTTACATTACCACTTACAAGTAGAACCAAGATTCAAATTCACATATTTTCTGCCTCCAAAGCCTGTGCCCTTTTGCATAGTTACTTCTGATCGGTCACTTTCATGCTGGACATCATAGAAAACCAGATGATGCAAACGGAGCCATCAGTTGGTTAGCCATTACTGGGTCCTAGTTCTCCCTCCGTGTTATGTCATGTGGGACAAAGGACAGCCGCATATCAGAAGGGTTTCTTCAATTTCTCATAAATATGGTACACCTGACTTGTCAACACAGAGAACTCTCACCTTTCCAACATCCATTAGATACTTAGGAAAGTGATACTTTACAGAACATCTTTCATACAGCAAAACTTCAAAGTTCTAATTAGATTCAATGTGGTTGAACTAAAACTGGAGTAATCCAACCCATAAGTCTAAGTAAATCACTGCATTCCAAATCTCATTTTTAATACTGTGCACACCGAAGCATTTATGATGCTAACTACACTGTACAATGCCAAGTGCTCTATCCTCACAAGACTTTAAGTATCACCATCCTGTTCTTATCTTGACGCAAAAGAATTACACTAGCACAGAGAAATTTAAACTTATTTCAGCAAAACCCTCCCCCTGTCTGTGACCTGTAAGGGATTTCCATCCCAGAGTAAAAAAATTCATTTTACAGTGAGGAAGACACTTTTCTTCCACTGACCTCAACATTCACTGAGCTGTACGATAGCTCAAAATAAAATTAGATTTTGGAAGGAAGCAAGTTTGAAATATTATGTAGAAAGATCTTGGCAACAAGATCCTTATCATATCACAGTCTGAAAGCCAGAGAATTTTATCTGGGAAGCTGGCTAACAGTGGCACTAAAAAAGCACCCCCCACACACTTTTAGGAAACTGAAGAAGGCATTTCAAACCCTAAGTGCTGGTGGTTAGCAAGTCAATTTATGAAAAAGAGTAACACAAGGATCCTCAGTATCAAGTTGCATTTTTTTTCCGCAATATTTTTTGTTCAAACACCAACACAAACAGTAGCCAAGTTAAATAAAATCAAAGTCCATTTGGCTGTTGTCCTCCAAAATTCAAGGTAAAAAGTGTCCCCATACAAAAAGGTTCTAAGCAAGAGTCTTTAAGTATCAACACTGAAGAAATGGATGCTTCCCATCAGATCATAAGGAAATAAGCCAGAATGATGATCAAGCCCACATGTGCATCGCAGTGTGTGGACCAACCCTGGAGATAGTTACGTGAAAAGGTGTAAATGGGCGATAACTGTGGTCAGTAGATGCCCTCAGTGTCACCACTGCTATCACCAGCTTTCGAGGGGCTAACATCCTTCACAAATGTAAATACCCTCAGGAAGGTTGTTCAAATTACACATCAATCTTTACAGGTTTTTGGTAAACTAAATTATTTCTCTACTAACATTTCAGCTCAGTTACTCTGAGGAATTTTGTTTTTGGCGGTGTTGATGAGGGAAGAGAAAGAGTGGTTTCAGAGGGAGGGAATGGTGACTACCCACCAGGAGTGGCAAAGAGAGGCTCTGGAAGCAAAGGGCATAGGTCAGCCCTGCGTCATGGAGGGCCATTCTGAGAAATGCTTTGGTAGGCCAGTTTGTCGTTCTGTGAGCATCATACATACAGGGTAGCTATGCAGAGCCAGGTGGCTGAGCCTACCCTGCCCCTCAGCTCTCGAGGATGGTCCACTGTAGTGTATGTGGTCTGACATTGCCTGAAACATCACTAAGTGATGCATAACTGACTGTTATGAAGTGAGGTACAATGTAGAAAAGGGGGATGGAGGGGTAACGATGGTCCCTGAAATACTGCTGGGCAGAAAGCCAAAATCCAATCTCAGGGCTACATTTACATGATTTCTGAAAACAAAAGTGCTATTTTTTAATAGTGCCACATTCCAGGGGATAAGAAGTATTGTCATGTGTGTTGATCTTCCTGTAAGACATATTTGAGTCACTGATACATTATAGACTCAGTATTTGAACTGAAGTTCAAAATCTTCTTTGCAGCTGGGGACTGTAAATCTACTCTTTCAGTAAATGGAACAAGTAGACAAAACAATAGTAAGGATATAGGAAATACTATCAACTAATTTGGCTAATTACTATTAACTATCAACTAACTTGACTTAAAACAAATCTCAACAAATTTTAAATAACTGAAATAATAAAAGGTATATTCTGATCACAAAAGAATTAAATTAGAAACCAACCACAGAAAAATCTGAGGAACCTTCAAATGTTTGGAAATTAAAAAACAAAAAGAAACCCAAAATTTTTCTTTCCCAAAGATAGTTGGCTTAGCTATGCCACACATAAATGGTTGATATAGCTCTTCCATATGAAGTATAACAACTGACAAAAAATGATTATGAACAAAAAAAGAAAGGCACTAGTCAAACAGAATTGCTCATATGGGAATCAACGGCCCTGCTATATCAGCAAAGAATGAGATACTTTTGGATGAATCAATAAATGTCAGGTCCAGAAAGAAATGTAGGTCTCCCTTTTTTAAACAATGCAAAAGGCAAAGATACTTCAGAACTAAATCAACCAGGCTTGACCTGATGATAGTGTACTAAAAGCAAAGTCACAGATGTTTACATCCAATCCAGATGAAACCTAATATTAGAACTGAAACAAATAAGTGTCTCAGCCAGATTTCAGGTTCCAAAAGGAGAGCCATCATTTGTTACTCCCAAGTGCTAAGCACTGTGACAGGCCTCTTGCCTATGTTAGAGAGTTGGCTTAGCTATGCCACACATAGTTCACATAGCAGCTGGCTTTCCAGAAAGCCATGGAATCACTCAGAGTGGGTGGGGTGGGGGTGGGGGTTGGGAGTGGGGGGGCCGAAGCTAATCCCAAAGGGCAGTACATGCTCACTATCTTGAACAACTACCTCTAAAAGCCAGAGATTTTACAATACATTACTCTACTAGCCAGAAGTTATTACTAGAGCAAAGGCTTCCCCCCAGTATCCTGAGATTCCCCAGGAATCTAGCTGTGGATCTCCAAACACGTTGACAATGCATCCCAATGCAATAAAAACTGTATGAGTATTAACTGCCAATAAATCCATATTTGTAAATTATATACTTGGACTACTGCTCTGAATTATTATGGTGATTATCAAATATATATGGAATGTATAAAGGTAAACAATTATATTTAAATAGAAATTCTTATATTTTCTTCTCATACCCCAATGGGTCAGGTGGTATACCACATTTCGTGACAATGGTGTGTTGGCCTTTCTTTCTGTTTCAAAGCACTGTTATTCAATGCCCTCTACTTTATGGGTCCCTAATTTAGTTGGAAGTATCAGAGAAGTGGGATAAGCCTATACACTTGAACTTTGCAGCTGAACCCAGACCCCGTTTCTTGCAATACTCAAATCCTAGAAGAGACATAGGCATGCCCTCAGCTGGCAGCTGATGCCTCTTTCCAGGAAGGAGTGGTACAGATAGCTCCTGTATACAGATGTGAAAAGGAAGTGCACAGAGACCAAAGATAATTCCCAGATTCAGTTTAGCCACTAATCCCATCTCTTCCTCATCTGACCAGCTACAACCAGAGAGACCCCCTCAAGGTCAAAAACTGAACTGGTCAGATGATCTGAGCATAATTTTTTTCCTTCTTTTGCTTGATTATAGTGATTATGTGATAATGGGCAAGCCATCTAATCCCTTTGGGCCTCATTTTTCTTGTAAATATTGGTATTAAGTTTAAGAATGACTAATAACCCTTCTAGATATAAAAGTCTAAACTGCTAAAAGAAGATTCCTAAGAAGTTAATTTGTTTCACCTTGCTTGCTTCATAGGCTCAAATGTGGGATCTGATATAATGTCAGATGTGAACCATTAATTAAATGCACTGACCAAGAAAAAAACGGCATGCCTGTGTTTGATATTTACCACTTCCTCAACCCTCATCTAACAACAAAACAATAGGAGATGTCTAATGAATGGTAAGTGAACCATGCCAAAAAAAAAAAAAAAATGAGGTAAAGAGCTGCCTCTTATAAGGAACGTTAGGGCTGACTTTACATAAGACATACCTTCTTTCTCTTTTTCTCTGTAAACACACACGCATGCACATACACACACATGCATCACTCATACACATCTGCAAATGTACACAGAATGCAGCAGGGACATCCCTAATTCCACAGGGAACAGCATAAGATGTAGCTTAAAGACAACTTGATGCAGAACAAAGCTAAATATCTTGGCGATGGTCAACCAGTTGTTAAGCACACAATGTACAAAATGATATTTTAAAAGTTATGGCAGACATGGGTTTTGAAATAAGCTCAGTTTGGTTCATGGCAGAGCGCACAGCCCTAAGGTCAGCCCCACTCACCACTCCTGAGCAGTGTGGATGTATCTTCCGGCAAATTATCTGTGTGTGCCTCAACTTCTTCATCTATAAGACAGATATTGAGTAAGACCAAGTTCCAAGTTCCTTATTTCCCACTGTGAAAAGTGAAAAAGAAAAATATCCTGCAAGAGACAAATGGTGCAATGCTCTATGGCATTCCAGAAGTCATTAAAATTATCTTTAAAAAGAGTATATAATAAAAAATTGCATTACCATGTTAAGTGAATAAAGAGTTTGAAATTGTATGTAGATTATTATCAAGGGGGAGGAATAGTAAACAAACAAAAACCTAAAAATTAGCCCAAGTCATAATTTTTATGACTTTGCTCATTTTGTGTGTGTATGAGGTGCTTTCTATGTTTTTGATAAAGAATATGTATACATCTGTGGAGAGAAATATACCTAGAAATTGATGCCTCTAAAACACAGTAGACGCTCACCTACCAACCAGACAGGATTCTGACCAGAGAGAGCATGTACAACAGCTGCTGACTCACAGTAGCTGGGGAGCGAGGCAGCCAGCTTCAATTCCATGCTTCCTTTAACAAAAAGGGAAGAGCAGACCTCAAGTGCGCAAGACTGGGTGTGTTCTTACCACCCCAATCCACTTGCCAAGCTCTGAAGGCCTCTCTGGAACCCATTCCTTGAGAAGCTGATACAAACATGAAGACATATGTAGCTGGGTATGAGGTCTACAGCCTAAGGTACGTGGGTCCACACGTGGGGGAGAGAAACTAATCAGTGTGAAGGCTGGGGATGGAAGAGATAGCACGAATGTCCTCAGAGAGATAAAAAGTGCAAAATAAAAATGGAGTTTCCATATTGCCTTTGAAAGCCTTTTTTAAGAACTTGTAGAACTAAAAACGATTATTATGAGAAAAGAGTATTCAGGGAAAGTTTTGATGTATTCAATGCCCATTACATGATCATTTATTCCTTCATAATATGAACTCTTTCTTCCAGGGGAACACTCAGGTGCTTCAAAAGCGCGAGATAACAGCTTCCTACTGCAGGCAACAATGGAAGCATTTATAAATTGCTTGTTTTGGATGATACTGAATAAAAGTCTGAATAAATCAAAGAAATCTGCATCTTATTCTTGATAACTGGTCCATTAGGTAAAATAAAAATTCCTGCTCTGTAACCTGATGAATTCCAAGGGAATTAAAAGATCACCTATCAGCATCTCAGTGTGAAGAACAGCAAGTTGGAGGGGAAAAAAAAAAAAAAAGCCCAACCAAGTTCCCTCTGGTATAAGCCTGAGCCAGTGTGTGAGCTCCCGGCCGGGAGCTCCACCCCAGAAAGTGAGCATGAGACCCATGGGTCTCAGGAGTGGGGCTCTGCCCAATTCCCCAGGCGCTCTATTCTTTCTACATGAGGACGGAGGTGTCTAAAGCATGGTCCCTACCCTCCTGGGGCTAGCAACCTGGAGAGGTAAACAGGAAGCAAACTGACAAGTAAAACCCAGCAATGTTAAGTACTACTGTGGAGGTGACACTGGAGGCCAGAGAAGTAGAATGGAGATCGAAGCATCTATTCCTCCTGGCACCGGACAACCTGACCACCTCACCGTCCTTGTGGTTATAGAATGTTCTGTAAAATTCTGCATATGGTTTAGCATCACTGTAACTGGGATGGAAATACCACTGGTTCACATCTGTTCTCTCTCTAAAGGCAGGAAAGAGCTGGGCAAACAAGAATCCGATCTGGGCTGAGAAGGTGGGTCCACAGGCATTTCTACAGCCTCTCCCACTTCTCCTATTTGCCTAACAGTGCACTTGATTGACCCCACAGTATGTTTTTGTTTTATTTTGTTTCCAGTTTTCTTTTGATCCAGTGAAGATAGGTGTAGGAAAATAACATCTACCATTTCAGGGACAGGAATGCGATTGCCTGAGCCAGTTCTAACTCCCCACAAAGTTGGATCAAGGGGCCTGAACGCAGGGACTTCCGCATCCGAGACGCCCAGCAATGCACAAATACTCGTGAGACCAATGAGGAAGTCGGCAGCTCTCAGACAGGGAAGATCACTGTGCCAGCCCTAGTGTTCTAGTTGGAGGGTCAGGGGGTTTTGGGAATAGAGAGAAATAAGAGAAGCTTGGTTTAGAAATCAGGAGTTGGAATGGCCTTGAGACCCCCCCGCAGGGGTGGGAGAGAGGGGGAGAGAAATGCAAATTTGAGAGGTAAAGAGAAAATAGCATGAAAGGGTGGTAGGAACTCCCTAGACAAATCTGGGTTTCTGCGAGACTCTCACACAACAGATCACAGAATCTGGTCAGAGACATACATTAATGTGATTTTCAAAAGTGCAGACAAATTATCTCTGTATGGCAAGAACCAGTGGATGTCCCATCTAATGACTAGGTAATATCACTTATAAAAAGGAGGACTTTCAATGTCTCAGGTCATATACAGACAATAGAGTTCAGTTAATCTTCAAAATGCCTTTGGAATATAGATTCTGTTTCCATTACATAGATGAGATAACTGAGGCTCAAAGATGTGATAGAGATAGTAGAATTAGTATTTGACCCTAAGCCTGTCTTCTGTTATTATGGATCTGGGAGAAAACAGGGAGCAAATGGGGACTTGAGGAGTACCTAAGCACCTCTGACTGCAACTTAACAATGAAGAGAGCCTGCGGTTGCTGTTCAACTCAAAAGAGCACTAACTTCGGAAAGTGCTTAGAAAACCACCACCCACAAATGCCTCTGCATGGATTAAAACCCTGCCTCCTGGGTCAGCTGTTATTCAGGATTTCTGCCAGGTACACAGTGCATTGCCAGCCACATTCCAGAAGGAAAGCTGCCTTAGTTTGCAATCTTCCAAACCACCCCTTGCTCTACCTTTGCAATTAGTCAAAACTAATCAAAACGAGCATAAGTGGATCGGCTGTGGAAATCCTGTTCTTAACAGTGGGCTGTGTGGTAGGAGCGCTCACAGATGGAGTTTCCTTTTTGAAGGAAATGTTTGGCACTAGCCTCTGTTAAGAGTTTTCCCTTGTTTCCATCTGGTTTTAGTACTGGAATGCATACATGAGAGAATGGAAAAAGAAAACTGTTGATGTGCTAAACCACTAGAAAAGCTAAAGTGGTGGACAGCACATCCTCTAAACCCTTGGAAGTTAAACAGCTTTACTCTCAAGGTTGTGACATGGTTTTAAAGGAAGCAGAGAGCCTATTTTCTTAAACCTAGCACTGCATTCAGGGGAAATAAAGTGTGTATACTTTGGCATGAGATGGACCCAGATATGATTCTCAGCTTCATCCTCCTCTAGCTGCCTGGCACTAGGCAGCAAACTTACCCACTGTAAGCCTTGACTAATTTATCTTTAAAATAACACCAGAAGCTACAGCATAAGGCTGTTGTGAAGTTTAAATGAGGTAATACCTGTTAAGTGCTAAGCTGTCCATTTTGGACTCTCCTATTCAGAATGGTTTAGAAAAGACAAATACTACCACTACTAGCTTTCACAGAAAGAGATCAAGAATCGCCAAGGAAACGAAGAAATTTAAGACATCTACTTCTTTCTATTACACAACTGAACAAAACAAGTTCATATATAGCAATGTCCCTGTCAGGAGCCTCTCTGAGTTTCCCTGGGGAATTAATTTTCTCTGAGACTCAAATACATCCACTGACACTGCCGTTCTAATGAGTGTCTTTTCTTAACAGCCTGGTTTCTGTACAGGACTGTTACCAACCAGCCCAAGCCAACCAAGGCCAGAATAATACTGAGGCATAAGTATCGCTAAAGGGTTAGGAAAAATAATTGATTTGGGAAGTCCTTTCTTACATGACTCTTATGCCTGAAAGAAGGGGGGTGGAGAGAGAGAAAGAAGGAAAGAAGGAGGAAGGGAGGAGAAAAAGAAGAGTACAGTGGCTAAGGGAATGCAGGCCTAGAATCAAACCACCTGGCTTCAATTACGTTTTATAACACAAAAGCTGATGCTCTTGAGCAAGCCAATTTGTTGATGCTGCTTCTTCATCAACAAAATGAGGACCATATGATCTACCTTGTAACACTATGTAAGGTTGAAGTGTGTTAATGTATGTAAAGGGTGAGAGCCATGAGTTCCAATATAGGAACTCAATAAATGCCTTCACTACTACTATTATTACTATTGCCAATCCAAACGGGGCTGGTGCCACCCTAACTGTACTGGTCACTGAAGCCCCTGATGGGGACATGGGCGGGGATGGGGGGGGATGAAACTCATTTGTGAATGACATCTGGTGGCAAAATCTGTTGGGCCAGAAAACATTTCAGACCTTTCTCTACTGTTAACATCACCTAACCCAGGGTTATTATGGTTACAAATGTTTTAACCTAATGTGTCTATGTGCATATTGTGAAAGAGCCAAAACTCTCAATATAAAATATAATAGAAGATACTGCATTTTTGTAAAATAAGAGAGGATAGAGAAAGAATCATATAATCAATGTGCTGGAAATAACCGTGTTTTTTATTGCATTGTCTTCTAGAGCAACTTAGTTTTATGGCTGGATTTACATAGCAAATCTCTATAATAAAGAGATGTATCCTGATATATATTTCAAATGTAGGAAAGTCTAAGAAACAGTAACCTCAGAAATGAGAAGACACAGTATCGAGCAAACCAGTTCAATGTCTATCAATTCGAAGAGTTAGGGAGAAATACTCCCCTTAAAACATGGTTCTTCCCACACCACATGCCCTTCCTGACCATAAGTGAGAATACATGAGATTCTCCAGGAGTGTGAGCAGGGCTATCCGGGCCACAAGGACTGGGTGGGTTCCCAAACTTGTCATTTTCAAAGTGGTAACCCTGAGAGGTCATGACCTCGCCAATAAACAGTGGTCTCTTCATCTGAAGTGAAGAACAGACCACCTAACTGAGAGGATCTGGAGAGGATAAAACAGAATTAAAATAAATAGTATGACATGCACACAATGAATACTTATTTTTTTTCATGATTTTCTGAAAGATTTATATTTTTAGCAATACCTACTATTTCTATAATAAAGAAGAAAAAATATTATTATAGATGTTTCCTATTTCTTCTTTAACTGCTAGTGTTTTTTTTTTTTAAGATTTATTTATTTATACAAGCTGGGGTACAGACCAGAGGTGTGGGGAGGTGAGAGGGTCCACCAGAGACAGAGCGGGGAGCAGAACAGGCAGATCAGAAATACACTGCTGAGGGGAGCAGCGGGCGAGGCAGGAGAGGTCTGCTGCACCATGTGGGATTCTCCCCAGCGGGGCGTCGAACTCGCATCGCTGCTGCCGACAGCTCCACAGCGCAGCACTTAACCGCTGTGCCACCAGGGAGGCCTTAACTGCTAGTGTTTTTGTATACTTCTAGGTTCACTGTGTATTTCTTCATTTTTTCTAGGACAAAAACTCTTAGAAAGTCAACTCTTGGCTCCTAAATAAACCATGTCTATCAAGGTCAAATCTTTTCTGTCTTGTATTCTTCCTTGATCTCTCCTCTAGTACTCACAGATCTTGAGATGAGAGCTGATCTGAATTAGAAAGCAGCTAAAAAGAATTTTTCTTATGCCAGATCACTAACAACTTTGACTACCTTGATTTCAATAACAACATACAAAGAAAGTTCTTGAACTTTCACAAAACATTTTTAGCATCCATTTGCATTATTAACAACCTGAACTTCTCCTTACATGATATGCATGGACTGAAAATGAAATTTGGTCTAAAATTTCCAGGAGGGTTCAGAGTCCTAGAATCTCAGCGCTCCCAAGGAATCTTTCAACTTGTCAACAGAATAAATTGAAGCCGAGAAAAATTCAGAGGTTTGACCATGGTCAGTCAACAAGAAAGAAACTTAAAAAGTATTTTTTTTTGTCCAGTTTATTAGTAAGAACCCAGAGTATAACTCCCCAAGACTGTGAGATCTCTCAACCTTAGCTTCACTCTTGCATAACACTTCAAAGTACAGGTAAGTTTCTCCACTTTCCCTGAGGTTGCTTTAGGACTGACCAGGAACCAACTCATCTGAATTTTGAAAATTCTCAGGGTTATTCCAAGGAATACTGAGGGCTGGTAACCTCTGAGATAAAGAACAGCATTGTCAGGTTCTCAGTTCCTAATCCACATTATTATCTTCCATGGAGTTCATTTACATAAATTATTTCATCAAAGAGCATTCAGAACTTTTTCTTAATAGGAAAATTTTGCCCTTTACAAAACCAAAATCACTTTGAAAAGATTAGGATGCTCTGTTTCAACAAAATATGTAAAAGAATGTACTAATCACAAAAATTAAAGTTCCCTCTATGCTCTGTCTATGGGGGTGAGTAGCAGCCAAAGAAAGATATTTATCCACTTACGGACGTGAAAGCCAGCATTATACATTACAAGTACTGAATTAAACCAGGATCAGGAAGATAGATTTTAAACATGGAATTAGAGAATGTAGGGAACTGGTTCAGTTCAGTAGGGGACTGGCATCTAATAATCAATTGACTTTAACTTCTAAGCATATTTCCAGTTCAGTTTTATAGACCCGAGCTATGGTGGAGGGGCAACCAAGTGTAGAAATTGCTGTGGTTGGGGCTCTTGTTACACTTTGAATGAGTTAACTGCTCTAATTATAAATAAAGTCTATACTATAACCAGCTATGCAGTAAGTAATAAATTTAAATAGCATGTCCCATTAAACAGCTAGTGTCTATACCTGGCAAGGTGCCAAGTGCTACAAGGAACAAGGATACTCAGAAGCACAGATTTACTTAGAAGCACAGATATAAAGTTGCTTCTGTCCTCACCTTCTAAAAGACCATTGAGGGTAACTTCTAATACCTATAAAATGAAAGGCAAATGTCTGTCCACTTTAAGGAAGACGGAAATAAGATGGTTATGAGTTCTTACAATCATCCCACTAGTGACTGTATATTTTTTAACAGGAGAAAAGAGAAACTTGAAGTCCACTTCACCTTTCAATGAAGTTCCTATCCCCTCTGCCTTGGATGCTCTTACACCCACACACCTCCTTTCAGAAACAGTCAGGCCCTATTTTTCTTGCAGCTCTGGATTTTTCCAACTAGATCAAATTCTCCTCAAACATACTTTCACATCCTATTTCTTCTTCTTCATCTTTTCAGTTGAATACTATGTTTACTTAAGAGAGTAACTTAATGTTTATTGCTCTACCCAGTGAGCAAGCTTTGTGAGTTTTCTCATAACTAGAGCGCTCAGCACGTTAAAAAGCACTTAATATTTACAAATTAGTTACTGAGATGTTACCTTCTCAGAGCTGTGACTTATATGCCTCTAAACTTCCCATAAGTTGGAAAATAAAGGTGGTTTCTTCTTTCTCAATTATAACATAAACCGAAGTGCAAAAAACTTGGGGGTCAGTTGTCTGGCATTCTCCTACCCCATTTCCACTTAACTGTCAGATCTATTTCATCAAACTATCCTCTCAAAATTCAAAACCAGGAAAAGGATGAAAAATTTTCAGAACAGAAGATTTTCCTACACTAGAATGCAAAGATAAAAAGCAATTCTCTTTGTTCCAGAGGTTAAGTCTAAAGGTCTTGGTAATTTGTAAAGGAGATGCCATTATCCAGTTAAGGTCACTACCTTCTATGGGATGGGAAATGGCTATGCTATTTCGCTGAGATGAGGTAAAGTCCACATGTCAGTCCTGCAGATGTCATGATCAGAGTTGATGGAGGAGATATAAATTAGAACTAGACCCACACAAGAGAGTGGGGGTAGAAGAAATAAACATAACCATTAGCACAATACCTAAGTGCCAGCTCCTAAATTACAAAGCATAAGTGGGAGTCAGACTTGCAGTCCAAGGGCAAAGATATGGAGATTGAGCCCATTGCAGTATCTCAGGTCTCTTTTCTAATTCTAGTTAGTCAGTAAACAGGAACCATCCTCGAAGATGAGTTCCTCCCAACTGAAAGAAGGCTATATCAGTGCCATCCGTACGAGAATTTGGGGCAGCCATTTTCTCTGCCCACCTGTGCCTATGCAGGTGCTTTCCTTTACCAACTCTGTCCCTCTGCAGGGCAGCGGCCTGCCTGTCTGCCTGTGACCTGCACCATGCAGGCCTCTTTCTTAGCAAACCTGCCCCCTCAGCAGGGCAGCTCTTTCTGCCCACTTGTGCCTGTACAGGTATCCTTTACTTCCTTGTCCTAATAATCTCTGTCTCGTGGAGAAACGCCGCGTGCCGCCAAAGGGAGTTCTGGTGAAACCTTTCCCAGAGTGAACCCAAGGACCCCGCTCCGCTCTCAAATCCATCGTCTCTAAAATGTCATCAGAGTCACACTGAGAACAGCAAATACCAAAATGCAAACAAACCACCCTCTTTGTCAGTTATAGGTATGCAAAGGCAAAACTCAAGGGGCTTCTACACTGCCTACCATTTCCTCAACTACCCATCTTCCAGAAATTTCAATGAAACATCGAAAGCATAGCACTAAATAAGAATCTAATCACTATGTGTCCATGCTCAGCCCATCTTCAGCTCAGCCCAAACACAAAATTTATTGTATGCATTCTACTCATTATGGGAGCAACCCAAAACTCTAGAATCTAAATTTAAGACTCTAAGAATATTTAAGACTCTAAAACCTGAATCTCATTAACAAAATACAAAGAAGATATTAGGAAAGGCTACTTCTTTATTTCACTTAGTCATTAGCTATAAATTGAGCCCCTGTTAAATGTCAGGTACTGTCACACATACTAACAACAAGTAAAGATCCTCTAGCAATAACCAAATTTTATTAACCTAATTCCTGTCTGGGAATAAGAAAGAGAGCCCAATATTTCCAGGTCAATTCTGTCACACCCTTAAGTAAGGCTTTCTTCCAATCACTGAAAAGGCATTTTTACCAAAGGGTTATGTTCTCATTTTATTTTACATTAAAATATTCTTACTGCTATTTTCCATGTTCTTTCTGAGGGGAAAAAAAAGAGTCATCTCTACCCTGAAATGAATTTCTGAAAGTATTTAAATGGCTAGAGGGTTGATTTCTGAAAAAAACTAAAAAATGGGTCCAAAGAAAAATAAAAAAATTTATCTCCAAGTCACAGTTGAAAGAAATTAGCTGAATTAAGGAAAACTTACTTCTTCCATTGTCCAGTTACAAAAAATATTATAAAAAATACTACCAATGCCCTAGGTGTTCAGATGAGCAATACCCCTCACACCATGGAAAACGTATCCAAATTTCATCTCAAAACACTTGGTATGAATCCACAGTAAATCCCACAGATCTCCTACAATCACAAACGGAAAGAGAAAGAATAATCCAACGAAATTCTAAGCTTAATAGAACAGATGCCTGTTTCTGACAAGGCACAGCTGTCAGGCAAAACAGTGATTTATGAGCTGGATCTACTTTCTCACATTCCATAAGGTGTTGATATTTATCTGGAGACAAACCATTACTGATTATTGGAACTCTTAAGAAAAATAAAAGTCAATGAAACAAAGGCTGCTAGTAATGACAAGGATCCAAATACCAGCAATTATTCAAAAACGCAAACCCCACAGGAATAACCCACTTTCTCTCTGTGTCCTAGTGAAAGAAAGCATGATAAATAAGTGTCTGCCAAAGCCTTTACAGAGCTCTTTAGGAACTAGAAAATACAGTAAAATTGAACTTCATGATCATTCGCATACAAGGCAACCCCAAAAGTACCAAGTAATGTGGCTGAGAGGAGACCACCGAGAAACAGGGAAGAAGAGAGAAACAGCAAAGGTGTTGTCCAACACCCGGGTACACAACCCTCTCGAGCATGACCTGCTGGAAAGATTAATATCTGATTTTCCTTACCTGACAGGCAGATGTAGGTTAAATATTCGCCTTGACCCCCAGTTGCCAAAAAAGGAATCTTTTTCTTTGTCCTCCTCTTGACTTGGACAGCTCCCAGCATCCTTTCATCAAGAGGTGCAAAAATTTCCTTACTGATGGCAGATTTGGCACTCATTGTAGAGCAAGTGAGGAGGGCGCGCAGCGAGGTTTCTAAAGAGGAAAAAGAAGTTGGGATTGACAACACCGTGAAGGCCCACGTAACACTGTAAGGCACACAGCATAGGAGGGGGAGGGAAGGGAAGAATACAAGAGAATAAGACAAGGGAAGGGACTTCTGCACTAGAGTATAAAACTAAATGAAAATGTACTTAGCCGTTTTGGTTTGTGGCCTGGAGGACACTCAGTAAAGTTTCACTTCCTGGAGTACTCAAAGTCTCTGTGTCTGTCCTTGACATTTGGACAAGTGAGTTTACTTCTCACAATGAGCAATGTCTTTATATTTGTAATAACTATGAAAAAAATACCAACAGGGAAATAACTGATTTACCTGCTGGAAATGTCAAACATAATGTGAGGTGAGCATGAAATGTGATCTAGGAAGTTTGCCTATCTCTCCCTCAATGGCACCTAACTCTTAAGTGGCAAGAGCACCCACCCCCGTTCCCACCTTAAGGTGAGTGATTTCACATCTCCAGTTGAGAACACTGTCCATTGCCCACTAATCCTTATGCACCATTAAAATCTCCTGTAGGGCCTCTCTGGTGGCACAAGGGGTTGAGTCTCAGCACTATGAAGCTATCGGCAGCCACTGCAGCATGAGTTCGATCCCCGGCTAGGGAGCTGACCCACATGGCTCAGCAGACCTCTCCTGTCCTGCCCGCTGCTCCCCTCAGCAGTGTATTTCAGGAGATCTGCCTGCTCCCCACTCTGTCTCTGGTAAATCCTCTCATTGCCCCTCCAATCCCCACACCTCTGGCCTACACCCCATCTCTTTTATGCATAAATAAATCTTTAAAAAAATTAATCTCTTTTAGCTCTAACATAAATCCATTTCCCTAAGTCTCTTCAAATGCAAATAATTATATCATCTTCTACATAATAACTATATATGCAACAGAAGAACATTAATTTAATCACCCTTTCAGCTGATTCCATCAGTCTAAGCAATTAATCCGTATGTATTAGCCTCTTTCACTAGGTCTTATTTTCCAGTGTTCCTCTGTCTCTAGTTGCCGTGTTGTGGACCTTTGCCAAATTCTCCACATTTTCCTTCAGCCAAAGTGGACACAGAATTCTAAAGTGGCTGACTAATGCTAAGTATTTTGGAAATGCTACCCGGCATTCCCACAAGTTACACTCTTGTGGTTAACTGGCATCATGCGCCCAGTAATTAAGAAGATAAAGCGGTATGTTGCTGACTCACAGTGAGCCCCCCCCACCCCAACACCACAAACGTACATAGACATGGTCCCCATGTTATATTTAGTTTCCCAGAAGTTGTACTTCTCTACTGGTTTTAATTCTTCTTAGTTGTGTCTGTTATGTTCAAGGTCAATCTGAATTTGAACTCTACCATCCAAATGTTCAACAGCAACTTGAATCAATATCATCTATTCCATCACCCTAGTCATAGTCTATGCCTTCATCAGTAACCAGCATTTATTCACAATACAGGATGAAGGATGCACAAAGGACCTATGGCTGGTCATAAAGGCTGCTCAGTGTATTCAGGGGCAGAAGATGTGCAGTACAGCTACACACAGTAACAGCAGCTCAAAGAGTTGATGACCTGCTAGAAAACGAGCTGCTTGTTTGCCACCACCATGCTCAGTATCTCAGGAGACATATAAGAAATAACTAATATGTGGTCCCTGTTCTCCAGGAGAGGTGGTACTACTAACTACATCAAAGATTTGTCTTAAAAATGTAGGTGACTTATGATAGAGGCCATGGATGCACAAGCTATCCTTCTCAGTGCAAGATTCACAGATGATAACAACACATTTGTCCACTTAAAACTGAGCTGTGGTTTTTCCTAACCTCATGGTAGGAAAGAGACATGCTATAAAAAAAAAAACAAAACAAATATCTCTCTGGTTAAAGAAATGTCTCCTATTTTCAAGTGTGCAATAGGTTTTCTTAGTGATGCTATAACGACATCAATGCCAAGAATGAAGAATAAAAGTGTTGGCCTGTATTACTGATCTGTACCCATATCTACATATTATAGCTCTCACCTAGATCTACTTTGCTCCATCATGACACTTTATCACTGCCACCAGGTTCTTCACAGCAACGTTTTTGGGGAACCTATCTTTCAGTGTGTTGACTGCTGATATCCTATGATTTTCCATATATTAGCAGACAGAATTTCCCCCACCCTGATGTATCCCACCACTTTCTAGGCAGGGTATTATAATTGACAGGGCCATTTTTTACAAAGAGAGAGAAACATATTCGTTCTTGTCTAGCTCCAAGGTCTTTCACCTCTCACTATTTGGGGACATGAAAAAGAAAGCAGGTGGTAGCGCATTAGTTTCAAACATTCTATAAGCCATATAGAAGGAAGCATTTTTTTTCTCTTCATCAACTGCTTCAATCAAGCGGTTTTATCAGGTCTTACATCCCACTGAGGGTAGACTATTGCAGCCCACTGCTGAAACCCCACTGTAAGGAAGCCACAGCAGGGGTGCACCAAGGACCACAGCTCTGCCGACTTTCACCACCCAGACCTATCAGCAGTGTCTGGCCAGCATCTTCCAAACAGTGCCAGCCTTTTGCCTCTCCATGTCAGATGCACATATTTCTAAAGTTGTGGTTAAAAGGAACACATCATTTTATTGTGTACAATTTTTCAGGAAAAAAAAAAGGGGGGTTCATACATATATTATCAGTTCTTAGGAAATCCTGTTCTCCTTTGAAAAACTGTAAGAAATGGAAATGACCTTTTATACTATTATTCAGTGGCCAAGAGCCCCTCTCCTCCCCCCCCCAAAAAAAAATAGGAATTAAAAAAAAAAGTACATGCATTCAGCACAAGTTTGGAAATAAACCTGAATTCAGGCACTTAACATCTTAAGGGTTGCCTCACAGAGTGGCAGTGTTGGAGCAGTGCGGGACGAAGGAAAAACAACTCAAAGTTCAAGTAGTGAGAGAGAGTGACCCAGAGGGGCTACATCTCTGGAGACGCAGCAGCCCTTTCCTAGGCCAGTCTCACATTTATTGGAGGGTCAGATTCAGGGAAGGTGGGCAAGTATGTGGAGGAATATGTGGATTGGGGATGCATAAATGTCTGGCACAAGCTAAGGGGGAGAGATTAGGAGCACTGTTGCCTGGGGGGCTACATTATTGCTGCTGATCAAAACATCCCATCTCTAGACCCTGTTTACACTGAATTCCCTCTCCAGGAGGTCTAGCTGGTTATGCTAACCAATGTCTGCCTGATATTTTCAGATCTCCTCATACCAAGACTTTTATCCTGGTGAGAGGCCCCCTGCCTGACTCTGCATTTTAGTTTCACTCAGCAGAAATTTTGGGCACCAAGACTACTTCCCCAAAACAAGGGGCGCTGGGGAATCCACACTTAATGTGACAAGTGTTAAATCTCTTAAAATTCTAGACCTTCAGTTCATTAACTGCAACATGGAGGTATCTTCATCTGCCTTGTGGACTGTTGAAAGAATTAAGTGAAACAATGTAAATTACTTACCCTAGTGCCTGAATCATAATAAATGCTTACAAATCAAAAATTTGCATGAATTCTCTTATAACAATATGAAAAATAAAAGGCCCTTTGAACTTGTAGAAATGGATTAAAAGTACCAGTCCATACCATAAGCTACTTATAAAAGAGAAACTCAAGTGTATTCTTATAGTGTTCTCTAGGGGGATTCATTTCTTTGTGGAATTTTACCTATTGTGAAATCTATCACTTCTAAGGTATGGTAGGGTTATAATAAGTAATCTGTAAGGACTTGTTTTTTTGTAATGACCAACTTGTTTCTTGTTTCTCCATATCCTCACCTTCATTCTGCACCAATCTTCCATAGCAGTAGTGATGACTATGCATTTGAGCATGTTTTTAATGCTACCTTGGAAATGGGGGTGCAATTGATTAGAAGAGAAAAGAATCAGAAAGTAAAGGGGGTACTAATGTAGCTTCATGGCAATAATCTTTGTGTTTCCCAAAAATGACTGCCCATCTGAATTCAGTATGGAGTCTCAATGCAGATTCCTGGGCCAGCACATTCTCATTCACAAAATTAAAATCTTGAGATGTACATTGCAGACAAACCTCTAACTGGTTCTCATTGTTGCCATTCTTGACAACAATTTAAAAGCCAATAGCCTGAAGAGGTCTATGGGAATGGAAAGAAATACATTCTCAGTAGAGATCCAGGAAGAGGTTGTAAAGGATTTTTTCTCTTGAATCAGTCAAGTAGCCTTATGAGGCCTTACATGTCACTGTTGGGAAACTGAAGTCCAGCCCATGGCTGGGACCCCACTAAGGGAAACCAGATGAATACAATAGCAAGGGTGTACCAATGACTACAGCTATGCTAAACTCCATCAACCTGGTGTGTAGAAGGATCTGACACCCCAAAATATGGGGCTTCAGCATTATTACTTTGAGCAGAGGGTAACGAAAAACAGCAAATGCATGGGGGGAGGGGCTTTCTCTGAACTCCCCTTCTCCGTCTAAAAAGAGATCTTCTAAAATGAACTCAACTGTCATAAATCCCCTCGAAGAGTTACATCAATCAGGAAAGACTGGGCCTCCCTGGTGGTGCAGGAGTTAAAGACACAGTGCTATCAAGCTATTGCCAGCCACTGACTGCAGCATGAGTTCAATCCCTGGCCAGGGACTTAACCCACATGGCACAGCAGACCTCTCCTGTCTCACCCACTGCTCCCCTCAGCAGTGTATTTCAGTAGAGTCTCCCATTCTGGTCCCTCCTCTCTCTGGTGAATCCTCTCATCCCAGCCTACACCCCAGTACTTGTATGCATAAATAAATCTTTTTTAAAAATCAGGAAAGATTGATTCTTCACAAGAGAGACTAGAAGTTGACACCACACTCAGACAACTTTGGTCACAAACTGTAATACCTCTCACCTGTCCGTAGGGTCCATTAATTTTTCCTAAAAATCACTTACTCTCCCATAGGAGGCCTAGGTTCCTCTCCCCCTTTTCCTATTAAGATGACATTTAGCTCTGCATTCTAAGCCTCTTGGGGAAGTCACTCATTTTTCCTTGGGTATTTCCCATGTACACCTGAGATCTATGTACTAACAAATTTCAGTTTGTTTTTCACTCATTAATCAGTTGTTTATTACAAGGATCTCAGATCAGAAAGGTAAGGGAAAAATTATTTTTCCTCCCCTACAGCTCCATGGAAGTTTTTTCTCTTCCTGGTCCACAGCTTTTGTAGGCTATAATTACAAAATTTTCCATCCAAGAAACCAACCTACAATATGATTTGCAAGTCAAAGCAGCTGGCTGCCTTAAGTGGTAGTTGTAGAAACTAATCACAGTTTTGATCTTCCTAAAACCTTTTCATCTATCTTCTTCTCACTTTAAATCATCTAAGCCATATCCACTTTTTAAAACTGAAATATATTTGACATGTAAAATGAGACATACTTAAAGGTGTATTCCATGTTCATTTGACACACATCTATTGTTGGGATGATTCTCATGTAGCCATAATTGGCACCTCTATCAAGTTACATAACGATCCTTTGTTTTTAGTGGTTGAATCCTTAAGCTCTAGTCTCATTTTAGCAAGTTGGATGCTTATAATACAATACTGTTGTCTATATTGACTATACCGTGCATTAGATTTCTGGGGCTCATTTACTACTTGTGGCAAGTTTGTGCCCTTTAAACTACATTTGTCCTGCCTGCTCCTCAGCCCCTATCCCTTGGTAAATACCATTTTACTTTGTTTTTCTGAACTTGACTTTTTTCAGATACCAGTAAATGATATCATACAGTAGTTGTCTTCCTGTTTGACTCAGCTGAGCGCTGACATGCTCAAGGCCACCCAGGTAACCAGGAAACCAAGGTGATCTTTCAGAGTCAGAGTTGTAGATTCAAATGACTTCAGGAATTAGGCAGATGAAGTGCCTAAATAACGGGTACAGGTGTAAAATGCTTTTGTATTCCAACACTTACATTTTGGGTTTCCAATAGTGGAACTGATGCTTGTGGTCAGGAGACAAGGAGGGCTGGTAAGGACCCTGCAAATTGAAACTAGGGATGCCCTTGGGCATTTGACAGCTCCTAGTCCACCATCCTGCCCACATCATCCCTCCATGCTGTCCAATGGAGAATTCTAAGGGACAAGTATGATTCAAGCTTAACTCTTCTGCTTCTTCTCCATTCCTAAGGTCTTACCAGAGACACACAATCCCCTTGACAAAGAACAGATTAATGCCATATATACTGAAAACAAAGAAGAATGTACATGGCTTCCCTGACACTCCACAAATAAGATGTTATAAGTCAGATATTATTACCCAATCACTAGCCTAAAAGCAATCTTAAAAAGTTAATTTTGCTTCAAATTTCAAAACCTTCACCTAGTTAGAAAACATGCGATAAAAATCAATTTGATTTTTTTCTGGTTTCATACAAATACTAATGACAATGAGATGATTTAAGGTCAATTTAGTGTCTTTGTAAAAGTTTACTCAAGTAAGGGGCATCAATTCTAAATATGCAAAACTTCTTAGACAACTCTTCTCTGACGAGATCTCAGAATGAAAACTATCCTTTCTCCATAGCATGTAAGAATGCAGATAAATTAAATAAATTAGAAAAAAAATTCAATCCACCAGGATTTTTTTCATATAGTTCAGTTACTACTCTTAACTAGAAGAATATAAAGTACAATCTAAGAATCTAGAAGTAGAATCTAAAAAGGGAGTCAGATATGTCACAGGAATGGGCAGCAGATAACTTTAATCTGGTGATAACACTCAAAGTTGAAAATTACAATCATTAGAAGGAGATCATTCTCTTTGGTAGAAACAACAGAGGTTATGGAATGGGCTTGCTGTGTGTGAGTGAAACCAGACCGTGAGTCCAGACTTCACAAGATTTACAAACACTGGGACTAAATCATTAAGTCATACAGAAAACCCTCTAAAAATATCCTGGAAGAAACCAGAAACTTCCAAAAAGGAAAAATACAATATATAAGTATATGAATAAAATCTAAAAATATTCTCTATTCTGCTAGAAAAATATTTGGAATAGACAAAAATACACCTTGAAGGAGGAACTCCTTTATGTCTCCAATATCGCTGCACATCAACCTTCCTGGGGTGCCAGGTCCTGCAGGGGGCCTGCGGGGTTGGGTCTGGAACTTGTTTTTTTGACCTCTGGTTTATTCTTTTCTATAGAACTAGGTTCAGGACAATTGCCTTTGGGTCCCCCCCTTTATTTAATGAATTATTTATAAACTATAAAGACTCCATAATCATTCATTGAGAGTATATGGCAGATACGCTGTACGATACTAGTAATGAGTCACTGAGGTTTGCATAGCACATCATGATTTATAAAGCCCTTCAAAACACAATCCCAAGTGTACAGACAAGATAGCCATCAAATGAAACTTCTAAGATTTGCTTTAAGATTATAAATAAAAATCTTAAGGTATGTGCCTTTATGAATAATAAGCTATGCCATTTTTAACCCACTCCTATTAGCCTATGGATTATGAAGTAGTTATAATTTCTCTCTCACAGTGATTGCTATTTGAGTTGAGGGCCTCCCTGGTGGCACAACATGTTAAGTCTCAGCACTATGAAGCTGTAAGCATCCACTGCAGCACGGGTTTGATCCCCAGCCAGGGAGCTTCCCATGTGGCGCAGCAGACCTCTCCTGCCTCCCCCACTGCTCTCCTCAGCAGTGTATTTCCGTCGATCTGCCTGTGCTGCTCCCCACTCTGTCTCTGGTGAATCCTCTCACCAACATCCCCTCCCCCCCACACTCACTTCTGGTCTACACCCCAGCTTGTATGCATAAAAATAAATCTTTAAAAAAAAATATTTGAGTTGAACAAGCAACTCTACTGTTGGAGAAAACCAATGTGTGGAGTATAGATACATGCTTACCTCATATTCCTTTCAGGAGAAAATTATTGCAAACAACATAAATAGCCATCAATACCTAATATTCTTTCACTAAATAATATATCATCCATTCACCCAATGGAATATTATATATTCCATTTAAAAATCACAGCATGCATCTACAGATATTGACTTGAAAACAAAGACCATGACATAACACAGAGTGAAAACAAAGTTATAAAACACAAAATGAGCTCCTGAATTTTAAATTACATGTGTGCATTTATATGCATAAAGACAAGTCTAGGAAAAAGTCTACAAAATGTTAATATGATTTTGAAATAAGAAAACAGGTCAGTGATTCTGCAAAAGCGTTTTCTTATTCCACTATAACCTCACTAGAGCACTCCTTTAAAAAAAATTTTTTTAAGATTTATTTATTTATGCACACAAGCTGGGGTACAGGCCAGGGGCATGGGGCTGCGAGAGGGTTCACCAGAGACAGAGTGGGGAGCAGAACAGGCAGATCCATGGAAATACACTGCTGAGGTGAACAGTGGGCGCGGCAGGAGAGGTCTGCTGTGCCAAGTGGTAATCTCCCGGACAGGCGTCAAACTCTCATCGCCGCTGCCGACAGCTCCACAGTGCAGTGCTCAACTGCTGCACCAGCAGGGAGGCCTGAAAAATTTTGTTTTTGAGGGAAGACATTCAAGACACATTTTATCCTCTCTTTTCCACTGCAATCCAGGCATGTTGTTGGGAGTCCAAAAGGTGAAAGTGGATAAATTCTCATCGTCAAAGAATTGTGAGAAGGGAGAGCAAACACTGCAAACAATTACAAGACTTGAAAGGAATATTGTGAGAAGAAAAAGAGCAAATGCAGCTCCATGCTGGGACCTGGGCCCACTGAGCTGAACACCAGCTAGATGTCAGCTTGCACTGGCTTCCCTGGACCTGTGGTCAGTGCCCACACATAACCACACAATCACACATAACATCCCTGGTCACGCCCTGTAACTCTTGAAGGAAGGTGAGAAGCAGCTCTTTCCTATCAGCAGGCTACCAAGGACTATACTGTCTCACTTGGTCTTCTTTTCCCCATAGATACTAACCCTATTTATGCAGGAGACATTATGTTCACAAGATCCTCCAAGCCAATGACTCATGTCTACTTCAATTATGAATCTAGACTATTTTCATCTGCTCTTTCCTTGTTTATATGTTCAGTAAGTACATTCTTTTTTGTAGGTTTCATTTCCAAAGAACAAATCCTGCTCTACACCCAAACCACAAGACCTATGTTTACACAAGTTTATTTACATTATGGGCAGACTTTTTAACCACTTGTCAATCACCACATTCTAACTTTATTTTTTTTAAGGATTTATTTATTTATGCATACAAGAGCTGGGGTGTAGGTCAGAGATACAGGAGGGTGGGGGTAAGAGGATTCATCAGAGACAGAGTAGGGAGCAGAACAGGCAGATCTACTGAAGTACAATGCTGAGGGGAGCAGCGGGTGAGATAGGAGAGGTCTGCTGCGCCATGTGGAAAGCTCCCTGGCTGGGGACTGAACTCATGCTGCAGTGGTTGTCGATAGCTTCATAGTGCTGAGACCCAACCCTTGAGCCACCAGGGAGGACCCATCCTAACTTTAACAAATGATACAGGAAAGTAAAAATAATAATAACAACAATAACAACATCACCACCACCATCAACAACGAAAAGCTGCTGGGCATATGTCATTTGGAGGATTTGTTAAGATAAGATGAAAATTTAATAACCATTATTCATTTAGAGGGACTCATTCTATAATAGAATCTCCATATTCACATATTTAAATTCTAAATTATGTTGATTTGACAGTACCTATGTGCCAACTCTTCAGTAATGGGTACAGATAAAGTAAGGTAGGGAAGGCCCGGCTGGGATACACTCCCTGGATGACAGGATTATGAATCTAAGCAAGGCAGCAGGCCTTACCAAATCCATTTAACCATATTAGAGAAAGAACAAAGGGTGGTAAGAGAAAAGAAACCATAAGGAGCTCCAATTATTGGTAACTGCCAATTATTGGTAACTGCCAATTATTGGTAACTGTCAATTTTGGTGCCAATTATCACCGTGGTGAGCAACAGTCAGCAAGTAAAGAAAGTAATATGTTGGCATAAAAGCCTTGTTTACAGCCGACAACAATGGAAACAGACAAATCTGTTCCAACCTCAAATATGGATAAAAACCACATGAAGACTGACATGAAAATAAACATTTTAATCATGAGCTAGGTCCTGCACTGCTTGCTGAAAGGGTGTCTCTTTTACTTACACAGAAGAGGGAAGAGAGGGCAGAAACACTAAACACACATGAAAATAAGGGGAAGACCTGGGGGATGGTTCAGGTATTTTCCTCTTAGATTTCCACAGAAGTTCATAACAAATTATGGATTAAAGAAAAAGACCAAAGATATCAACTATGAAAACAAAGAAACGAATAAGCCCTTCAGTAATAGGATGAGGCTTTTACGTCAGATACCTGTTGCCTCCAGTCTGAGGTAACTGGTAAGTTCTCTTGATTCAGTTCTTCCTATTTTAAAATAGAACTAGAATAAAACACTGAAAAGACAACAAGCCTTCAAAAAGATCTCCAATTTTTAAAGTGTATGAAACCTATAAAGACCTAAACTATAGTTGCAACAAGTATATATGTTTTTTAAACATCAGAGCAAAACTTCTCAAAACATTCTCTAAATCAATTATCAATTTTAGAACAATATTTCTTACTTTAATCCCTGTTTGGAGAATGTCACTATTTCTTGAGGGAGTTTCAATGAACTTTTTGCAATGTGAAGTCCTTCACAGTTGAGTCACACAGAAGAGATGTAACACATTTTACATGTCTTTATCTCACTAATTTAAAAGGCAAGGCACTCTGTTCCTCAGTGTCTCAACTTCACAAGTGAAACTTCAGTAGGTTATCAAACTTTTCTATCTCATAAGGATCTGACAATCTTCTTCAGTCTTCTTGGTCAAACTCATGATTTTTTGTCTGTGCAGAAGGATCTGAATGGTGCTGGAAAGAGCATCCAGGCCTCTCCGCCTTCCACCCCCTGAGCCTTCAAAGCACTTTCCCCAATATGTCAATGACATCAAGCTTTCAACATGAGATACATGCTCTTTAGATTGAGACTTTGGTATTTGAAAATTTTCATTACTTTGTTTAAACCTCAGGGTGGCAGGGTGAGTAAGATTCCATCTTACTAAGCTTCAGAGTAGTTGAGTAAGTTGGTCTAGATCACACAGCCTTTAAACAGGAAGGCAGCGATTTGAACTTAGGAAGCTTGATTCAAGGAGTCTTTGCCTCATTATCTCATGTTGAAGAAATGAGAGAAGTAGGAAAAGGTGAGGTTACGAATGCATTCGCGTTAAATCAAGACAAACTGGTCTGCTTCAATTTTTTTTTAAAAGATTTATTTATTTATGCAGACAAGAGCTGGGGTGTAGGCCAGAGGTGTGGAGGGGTGAGAGGACTCACTCAAGGTGGGGGATGGGGGGCAGAACAGGCAGATTGACTGAAATACACTGCTGAGGGGAATAGCGGGCAAGGCAGGAGAGGTCTGCTACGCCATGTGGATCAGCAACTTGACTGGGGATTGAACTCATACTGCAGTGGCTGCAATAGCGTCATAGTGATGAAACCTAACCCTATGCACCACCAGGGAGGCCCAGGTCTGCTTCAGTTTTGCCTATGACCAAACTTGCTTCCTGGTGGACAGGACACCACTGTCATCCCTGCCCAGCAGCTACAAAGGTAACAAATTTGGCTGCATTTCCAGATATTCTTTCTGGTTATCTGTTCACTTCTGGTGTGCATGTCATGCTGTGTAGTTGGCAAAGAAGATCACGTAGTCTAGTTAGACTAGAACTTGTTTTGATTACACAAATAAAAAAAAACTGGGGCATGCAGACGACATTAGCAGAGTCTACAATAGATCTCTGTCCCCATGAGCAGGACAATGCCCACTGCCGTCTCCTGCCAGCTGTTCACCAACCTCCTTAGGAGACCAGCAGTTTGAAACAGGAGCCATTCCTGGGCGGCTCTTGGATGGCTGCCACCAGGCAGCTTTATGAACTTCGTAGGCTATTTTCCAAACCGGAAAGGGCTTAAATATGAAAGGCACATATTTCAAAGGTTTCTGCTGGTTCTCAAGGGAAACTCCTCTTTCCACTTCCTTTGCTATATTACCCCCCTCTGGTATCTCAAAAGCACTAGTTGTATACTCCCAGTTACCTCCTCCCTTACATTCTTTCTGTGCCTTCTTTTGCACCAGTGCTTCCAACAACCTGCCTTACTCCCCTAGCAGCAATGCCCCAGGCTTCTCAAATTTAAATGGCTTAGGCAAGGGTTATCCCACCCACTTCACTTTATTGAGAAGGATCTCAGTCTAGACCTTCCCGTTCCTTGATACCTCGTTGATTCCCACCCACCAGCCGCTCATACCGAAGTTGAAACGCATGAGGCAAAAGTTGGAATGCTGATCTTCTAAAGCTTAAAAGTTTAATAGCTGGAAGTGATCTTACTGATTGTCTATCTCATCCAATTCTCTCCCTGAAATCATAAGAAAACTAAAGTCCAGAGGCTAATTCCCAAATAATACAACTGAAGAGGAGCAAAGTCAATTAGGGTCAGCCATTGCTCTCCACTTCACTCAATGCTCTTTCAAGTCAACGTACCTATCACAGTCCTAAGTTTGTGGAAGGTGAGAACAGGTGGCGTTCAGGAGGAGAGGGGAAGAGAGCAAGAAAACATCCATGTCAGTGGGAAGTCTTTTCAGATTCATTGTTTTCTCTTATAAATTGGCACAAAATTAAATGTTGAACTAGAATATCTCTAGCTCACTGATTTCTAAACCTCAACCTTTGGCTCTCACCTTTGTCATCCTTGAATTTTCAGTTTGTTTTTCTTTTGTTGAGGTCAAAAGCAATGACAACCACCCAAGTGGAGAAGCCTGAGATAGTCCAACAGCACAGAAGAGTTTGGGGCAAATCCAAAGCTGCAGGGTGCTGTGCTAATCCCCAACTAGCAGGAGTCCTCCGAGAGTCTCCATGCTGAGCCACTGGAAGGAGAACACACCCTGCACCCTGCACAGTCACATGTCCATTTTCAGTCTGGGGATCACTGCTGTGGCCTGGAGGTCTCCTGAACGCCCCCTCCCTCCACCACCATGTGAGGAGCCTGGATCAGCTCTTGTCAGGGCTTTCAGTCCCTATTCCAGGCCCTGGAAAACAAAAGGATCTGTGGAGCCTTTGGAACCGCACCCCTCAGCCTCAGTACATAAACATCACCAGGTGCCTGCAATCTGTAATCAGTGCTCTATTAAAATGCTCTCAGAAATGCCAAAATTACCCTGATTTCCACACACAGCTGCACAAGGTCCTATTGGGTAACTGAAGAGTCTTCACAGGTTCACTTGAGATTCCCAGGGGCAACCAACTAGAATGCATGGGTTAGGATCCAGCATCCAATCAAGGGTGAAATCTCCATGTGAGAGGGGTGGGCAGGGGGGTGGGATTCCTGCTTTAGTGTCAGGATGCCCACAAATCCAGGTCATGCTCGAGGTCCACATGCAAATGCAGGCGCTGCCCCATTCAATCAGCTCTTCCGTCATTCAATGTCAGCCCCTTTTTCATCAGCAAGTTCCAGAAAATAATTTCTGACCTAACTAGCCGTACAGTGTTCACAAGGGAAGAAAAATCTATCAACTGATCCTGCTCTAATACTAACTCAGGCTAACACTGGCACTGGTATAAGGAAACGGTGTCACACGTTAACAAATTACAGAGACGCGCTAGCTCATGTGAGCAGGCTCATCCTCCAGAATCTGGGGCCAGACACAACAGTCACTTCCCCTCTGCCCCAACCTTACAGGTGGTGGACGGTGAATGAAAGGTTCGATCTGTCGTCAGATGACCTAGATCGGAACCCTATCCTTGCCTTTACTCGCTGAATAATTGAGATAGAATTCTGCATCTCCACGAACCTTATCTCCATCTTTGAAATAAGATGATGCCACACACTTCACAAAACTCTTGTGAAGGGTTGTAGGATAAGTGAATTAATCAGGCTTTTTGTGCCACTAGCTTCTATGGCTATAGAAGCCTGAGACCTTGATTGTGTTAATGCAAGTGGCACGCGTGCCTGATTTGGCCACCTGGAGCATGGGTGTGCACACCTGAGCCTGGAGGTGGGGCCAAAGGGGGCGGCACAGCGGCAGCAGGAGGTTGAGTGGTGTGACCACAGGAGGGGCGAGGCCATGAGATGATGCGAGAGAGAAAACACCAGAGACAGCCCAGAGAAAGATTTGCTAGGCTTGGTTGCTGCCAACCTCCAGGTCCCCCAGTCCCTGCCACCTACTCCAGAACCTCCTAGCCCTCCTGCCCATCCTGTTTGCAGGTTGCATCAACAGGGGTGAAGGAGGTGGTTGGGTTAGCCTGCTCCCCGCCAAGGGTACCCCAGTCCTTGAAAGGCACATAAGCAAGTCAACACATCAACTTACATCTGCAAACACACATAGACATCACAGTGTCTTTTACAAAGCTTTTCTCAAGTTACCCTATTTCATTCTTCCCAATTTGTGAGGTAGGTATCGTCTCTCTTTGACAGGGAAAGATGACAAGGCTCAGAGAGGGGGCTGTCTCCAGGAAGGAAATGGGTATCCTCCTGCCATCCTGTCCTGTTTCCACAGCATCTTCTACCTCGCCATATGGAACTGCTAGCTTATGCAGGAAAATAACAGCAGAGCCTACTGCAGTCTGTACAGAGTGGATGGAGTGGCTACCCAAGGGAGGGTTGCGTAAAAGAAGAGAGAAGAGGGAAAAAGAGAAAAGAAACCAGCAGAGTCTGGATAAGATTCAGCCACTCTATACCCTGCTCTACTCTAGGCACTGAGAGGAGCGGTCAGCAGATCCTTTCCCTCGGAGCTTACATTCTAGGGGAAAGAACGAAGACCACTCAAGTGAGCAATGTCAACACGGCCGTTGCAAAGAAATTAATTAGACAGGTCCTGTGGATTTAGCAATCAAACAAGGGGATAAAGAATAACAGTAACATTCACCCCCAAGGAAAGGGAAATCAGACACGGAGCCGCAGCTACTAAGAGGACATTCACCTGGTGCTGGTGAATACAGCTATTCCAGCACACACTGTTCTTTACTAACAGAGGTAACAAAGACATTTTATTTAGAGATAGGACCCAACCTTCATCTCAACATTTACGGTGAGGGGGTTTGAGATCACAGACAAGTTAAATATTTTTAGGGGGGAAAACAGTCTGGTTGGGGAGAAAAACAAGGAAAACAGGCAACCAGACCAAAGGCAGACTCTGAAGCTGCTACTCCAGAAAAGAAGAGGCAGGTACTTTAATCCTTCCAAAGCCAGTGATCAGGAGATACTCTGTTAAACCTACCCTGTAGATGTAATTAAAGAATTTAATGAGGTCTGCCTGCACAGATAACGCAGGGAAAGCCACTTCTAAGGAAAGCCGTGGTGACAGCTGCAGAAAGTTGTCAGCTCTGAGTGAGTGACCTGGAACATTCACCCCGGGATGTGCACAAAGGGTAGGCCCTGGATAGGCAGCCCCTGACCTGAGGTGAATGGGGAACATACTGCAGGGATACAGTTCTGCACAGAACCCACACACTCCAGAACAGCGAGAGGAAACTTGCAAGAAAAAGAAATGGCGACAGAAAAGCTGCCATGGGGAAAAGATATCTGAGACAAATAAAAACTCCTCAAAGATCCATTTGGTGCTAACTATTGATACTATTGAGAGTGGAGCACTGCTTTGAAGATCTTCACCCCCAACTGCTCACTAAAGTGGGGGTGGATGGACCTGACGTCATAAACAAATAATTTGCGAGACTAAATGGTCTTGGCCCTTACACATTAAATATATATATTTTAGGATATAATGTTATAAATTTTATACATAATATAAAAATATATATTACTTGAAATATGATTTATTTTATATTTATGTATTAATGTATATAAATATATATATTTATTTTAATTGTTTAAATATATGTATCATTAGAATATATTGCATACATAATATATATTATATATATAAAATGTAAAACAGATTTCCAGTTTCTCTTGAGATTTGGAAGATCTGGCAACAGTAGGCCTGCAGTCCCCCCATCACTATCATCTCAAATTCATCATTCCCACCACTCCCTATATTGCTGCCCAAACCAAGGCTTAGTGTCAACTGGCCTTCATTATTCAAGTCTGCCTGTTTTTCTTATACCTGGCCTGTCCACTATTTACTCCTATGTGGTTGCAGAGTCTAAAGGACTGGGTGCAGATTCCAAGTTAATGAGCAGGGTTGGGAAAGCTGTACACATATAAGAAAGGAAGAACACAGTTAAAAAGAAAAGGTATTGCCCAATGGGAGAGTAAAGTGGAGATCAAGAAATCACTGCGTGAATTTTGGAGAATTAAACCAAGGACACCAAAATAAACAAAAGCCAGTCAAATATTCATATGGCAGAGTCATCTCAGAAGTTGATAAACACTTTACATTCTCATCCTCTCTCACCAACCCAATGGCTCTGAAAAGTAGATGCCAAGGCACAAATATAAATCAGGAGAAATGTGGAGGTAGGGACTCTGGAAGTTTCATCAACATCAACTGATACAGTCTTCTGGAGAACACTTAAGTTGTGTTTATCAAAAGCCCTGAAAATGGGAAAAGCAATTCTATTCCTAAGACCTTGTCCTAAGGAAGTCATCGAACAAGTTGTAAGAATGCACCTTCAAGGATGTTCATCTCCTGGACTGGTATATTTAACTCACCAGACTAGTAGTTTTATTTCACTGATATTTAATTTACAAATATAACCTTAAAGTGTCAGTGTTCGACAACAACTAGGAGGCTGAAATGTTGCCTGTTCACATGTTCATGCTTTCACGGGGGCAGATCCTGGAGTACCCACCATGTTCCATGTCTGTGCTAGGCCTCAAGGGCACCGCTGCACACACACAGTATGGAGGGCAGGCCTGGGCAGGGGACCATTGGAAGGAGCGCCAAACCTTCCAAGAGGCCTCAGTAACCCGTCTGTGTCGAGGAGTGCTGGCTTCACAGGGAAAGCCTAAACATGCGAGGTCTGCATTTTGCTTTAAAAGAAATTTTCAATTTAGTGTTTCTCACCTAGCCCACGCAGCAGACGTCTTAGATTTCTGTGTTACTTTAAAATACCTGGAGTGGAATAAATTATATGATGCCATAGATTATTCCCAGGACAATTATCCTGTTTTACCCTCTATGCAAAATATGGCATTGTTCAATAATTGGTCTGTAATTCTCTGTGTGTGTGCACACATTCATGCATGTGCACATGTGTTTTCTTGTAATGTAGAAATCCTCCCATGGTACTGGATAGTTGTAAGGGTATGGTAGTTAACAGAATAGGAAGTCAGCCCAACCCAAAAGTTGGGGAGCCCTGAAGAAAAAGAGCAGGACTAGGAATCAGGAACTTCTACTAGCTAAATTAAGGTTAAATAAAGACATGTTAAACAAAAACTCTCAAATGTCTTAATTTGTGCGAAATTACCTGATGTTGGTTGATTGCTACAGTATTCCTTGATGCTTCGTTTTATACAACATGACTATGCTGATTTCCTCTATTCTAATTCTGCCCCTCATTTATCATATAGTTCTCAATGGTATGTAAATATAAAGACAGCTCACTGTACTTATGGAGACAGAAGAAGTGCAAATGATTAAATGCAAATGCAAAAGTCATGTCAATACAGTGCAGAAGACAATTTACATTTTTTTCTATGCAATTAACTTAGAAACCACATGGAAATAAGCCAAGAAAGAAATCTCAGAAATAAACAAGCTTGATTACAGAATCCAAGCCCCATAGATACCTACTCCATCTATTACAAAATTAAAGTGCCCTAAATTCGTCACAGGGGTTGAAAAGGAAAAATCCAAAAAGATTCTGGTTGGAGATAAAACCACTGAACTGATATTCTATTCTATGTCCCATCACTAACTACTGAATAACTCAAAAAACACAAAACTCCTCTACAACCAGACTTTAATAAAGGCACAAAGAAAAAGAAGGGGCACCAGTCTTTCCAAAGACCCACGTGAATCAACAGCCTTGAGACAACAACGCTAGATCAGCAGTTTATAGATCAGGGAGCTCATTTCCTGGTTAAAAAACAAAACAAAACAAAAAAAGGGCGAGACAACAAGACAAAGGCTTAGGAGTCAGGGCTCCTGGAACAGACCTTGTTATCCCTGCATCAGGCCTCAGAGTGTCAACAGAAGGTCACCCACCACCAGATGTGGGCTCTCCTGCACTAGACAGAGTATGTGGAGCCAGGGCCAATGTATGATGTGTCTTTCTCACAACTGGACTGACTGGTGAGCATAAGGCTGGTCTCCACTATTGTACAGAAGATGCCTTGTGCTACATGGAACCCATGGGTTACAGAATGGTTAGACTGTCTCATGAGCACTACAACTGAAATGAACATAATTGAGAACTGTGGACTGAGACTGGATGATGCTTTTCAAGTGGTGCCGTGACTGCCTCTCAATGTAGCACTGACTCAACTTGAGGCTGCTTCCTGTAGGGGAAAAGATAGTGAATGCATGGCTTTCCCAGTGAAGACTGGATTACATTACAAGAGGTGATTTTGGACCCAGGTACGAGAGGTGAGTTACGGGCCACACAGGGATGGACTGGACTGGTCACCACTCAGGATGCTTTGCCACTCATTTTATGCTTCTGAGAGGAGCTGTCCAACTTCCTGATTCTAGGAAGCAAACGGATCTCCCCACCACTCCAAGCTGAGTGGAACAGAGAGGGCCCTTGGGCCAGGAAGAGTCAATCCAGCTACAATATGGCCTCCCTGAAAAGTTAAGCCAGGTCAGTCAGATGCTGAAAGAAAACAGAGCTAATGACCCGAATAGCAGTAGGAGCTGCTATGTAAGTGCCAATTACCATGCAGAAGGGAGCAGGCAAATCACATATAGGCAAACATTACACATTACTCAGAACACTGATCTATAGATTGAGGAAAGAATAGTACACATATGAAGGACAAAAAAGGGGAGGGGGAGAGAGAGGGGGAGAGAGAGAGAAAGAAGCAGAAGGAGGGAGGAGAGAGATTGATGCAGAGAGCTGTTCACCTAGCTCTCTAGTTCATATGCTGGGCTAATATCATTTTCCTGATGCAACTGGAATGAGTTATGTTACCTGCAAACAAAACAATCTACCCAAAGCAATGAACACAGGCAAATGACAAACTCTACAAGTATGTGTTTCACTTTCTTTTTTCACGTATTAGTTCTAACACCTGCCCAAATCAGTTCACGCGGGCCAGTGGGAAAGCGAAGTCAGAGTGATGTTAATGTGTGATTCATTTTTGAAGGGTCTGAAGAGAACAATGGTAGCAAGCTGAGGTTTTCATATTAGCAGAGAACTTTCCCTGCCTATGTCAAATGCTCAGCTCACCAAGTGTTTATCATCCCTAAAGGCAAGACAAAGCTAGTGAAAAGATAGATTAATGCAAGAAGACTTCTGTACTTTATGTAAGGAGAAACCAACCAATTCAAGGTTACAGTTTCCACAAACTCAAACCTCACTAGACATGTCATCTAGAAAAAAAAAAAAAAAAGAGTGTCTAGAAGATAAATTCTGGTGATGGGCAAGTTGATCTCTCAGAATTGCCTTTTATGCCATGATTGCACAGCCTTAAGGGGCCTACTTTTCACTTCTGACTAGAGAGCTGGTAGGAGGTCCCACCTAAGCCAATATAATACCTTCTATACTCACTCCCAGCTCAGAAGTGACAATGTGACCCCCAGGCACCTGGTGGCCTCCTTCCAAGATGGCCATTCTTCTCCCATTGCTTCTACGGGCTGGATTACGTACACTCTACTGTGCACACATGCATAGCTCTATCATCAGGTAAGCACATGCTTCTGTTCATGAGTCTGTATCTCTGACCAGATTATGTGCAACTAGAAAAGTCTCAATAGCTAGCACAGAACCATCATATGTTGCAAAGCTGAAAACTCCTGCCTTGAACACATGTGTACATGCCCCCTCTGGTTTCACTGCCCCTGGGCCAGCAGCTTTCCTTAGAAGAGCATTGCTTAGTCCCGCAGCTATGTTGAAAGAGGCTGCTGCAAACATCTGCTAACTTTTCCTTCCTTTGGCTCTGGTGCCTTCTCCCAGGGCAAGGCCAAAAACATGGCCAACCGAAGAAGGCAAGGTCTATGAGTCACACCTCCCCTAATTATACCAATGTTTTATTGTTTTTTTATTTTTTTTCAAAGAAAAGATGAAGACACATTCTTACTAGCTTATATAAAACAGCTTCAAGACCATACTCCAAGATGAGCAACCTTAAAAGGGCCACATAGTAAAGATTTTAGGTTCTTGGTTGCAACTATTCAATTCTGCTATTACAGGGGGAACACAACTATAGAGTAACAGTGAGCAAATGGGCCAGCCTGTGTCCCAATGAAACTTTATTGACAAGAACAAGTAAACAGTCCCCAAGTTGGGGTTTGCCAATGCTCAATGAATCCCATGCAACAAACACACAACAAATACATGTAGGTATGTGCAAAAGAGCAAGGCTGGGTGCTGAGGTAGGTCCCAGGTCTGCATTTGTGCCAGGGAAGACTCACCCATAGTAACTGGAAAAACAGTGGGGAAGCGCAATGAAAGCTGTGCAAACACCACCTAACAGTAAACGTGAGAGCAGCTGACCAGCTGACAATATTCACCTTCACCAGCGCTCCTCCTTGGTTTATGGAGCCTCACACATTCTGGTACCCCCGACCTCTCTGACCACTCTCAGTCTCCTTCACAAACTTTTCTCCATTACATTTCTTAAAATGTTTTTTTTTAAGTTAAATTTATTTATTTTCTTACATAATGGAATACTACTCAGCAATCAAAGATAGACTCATGCCATTTGTGTTAACATGGACAGACCTAGAAGGGATCATGCTAAGCAAAATAAATCAGAAGGAAAAAGAAATATTGGATGGTTTCACTTATATGCGGAATACAGGGAAACTGAACAAAGGGTCAGGAGAAAAATTAAAACTTGCAATCCTAAAGTGCTTTATTGCTCTGGGTTCTGCCCTCTGCTCTCCATTCTCCACACTCTATAGTCTCCCATGATACTCTCACTCACTCCTGAAATTTTCAAGTCCCTCCTCTAGGCTGAGAACACATCACAGCTGCATCTTCAATAGATTTCCACATGGACAAACCAATTCAAACTCAATTAAGTACAAAACTCAATGGATTATCTTCACCTTAATGGTTTTGAGTCCTAAATTCCTATCTCAGTAAATAATACCACCATCCCTTAGTCAAAACTCAAGTTTCTTCCTTCACTCCTCCCCCTCATTTATTCCCTCTAACCATCCCTCTCTCTCTCTCCTCATCCCTCACAATATAGCAGTCTCCCAGTTCTATTCCGATCTACCTTGGGAATCTCTGTACATCTGCCCGCTTCTCTGTCTCAGTATTATCCTTGCCCTAACTCTAGCTGCCATCCTCTCCGACCAACACACCCACCTCCGATCATCATCTGGTACGCAGGTTTGCCTCCCTCCAATCCACTTCCTACTGTCTAGAGTTCTTTTCTAAAATGCTGGGGCAGATTAGCTACCAGTTGTCTCTAGGTGCTGACCTGCCTGTTTGTAGTCCGCTCTCTGACGTTGCAACCACTTCTTGTTAATTCTACACTTGGAAGCTAATGGCAGGAGACTGGAAGGCAGAAGTGGGGAGAAGAAACTCTCTTCCCATTTTCCAGCTTTTGTCAGCCTCCATAGTAGCAGACAGCTCTGGCTCCCCATGCTCTTACAGTCTGTAGAGCAACCACAGACCCCTGGGTGGTCAGAGCGCTGACCAGAAGGCATCCTTCCCCACAGGGCCAAGCGCCTCCTCGGCAGGTCAGCTCTATGTAGGTCCCTACACTGAGTTTCTAGTGTACTTAACCACCCCATTCCATTTTGTTCCCCCCAACCCTAGGGATGGCAGCTGCCTGAAGTTACTAATCATTAATCTCTAGGTTCCACTCTTTACTCCTTTAGTCCTCCAATCCCTGTGTGACTGCAATTCCCAATTTTGGATCACTTCTACTTGAAACAGTAGCATTGCATCTATTTTCTGACTGGACCCTGACTAATGCAGTACTTGTATGAGCAATGACTGGGGTCTTTCTGAATGTCATTACCTCCATGACTCACAGTTGCCATCAGAAAAGTAGTTAAACAAGACACTCAGGATCCAGAGTCTTTGTTTCACTTGCCTCTACTTCCTGCTCCTTCATGCCCTGGTTCCAAGCTCTCCGAACTTCTTCCATTTCATAACCATTATGCCTCTTTTGCTCCCTTCACAAAGTTGTTCCCCAGCCTTGAATATCGTAGCCCTAATCCTCTCTATTCTAGTTAGCTTAGACAGCACTTTCTCCAAGAAGTCTTCCCGGATATGCGTGCAGCCTTAACTTCATACCTTACAGCAGTCCTGATACTGCCCATTAACTCGGGATGTGAATTCTAGGAAGAAGGGCACTGGGTTTATCTTGCTTATAGTTTTTGTTGTATATAAGTGGTGTTACACTGGTTAAAAGAATGAACCTAGGTACCTGGATGAATTCCTGCTAGGGAGCTGTGAGAACACTTGTAAAGAAGGGAGGGTTTTGCGCCCAGTTGTTAGACCCAATCTTCAGCATTACAGAAATTTTTTTTTTTAACATACAAGCTGGGGTACAGGCCAGAGGTGTGGGGTGGCGAGAGGCTTCACCAGAGACAGAGTGGGGAGCAGAACAGGCAGATCAGAAGTACACTGCTGAGGGGAGCAGCGGGTGAGGCAGGAGAGGTCTGCCCCACCATGTGGGATTCTCCCCGGCCGGGCGTCGAACTCGCGTCTCCGCTGCCGACAGCTCCACAGCGCAGCGCTCAACCGCTGCACCACCAGGGAGGCCCCAGCATTACAGAAATTTTACAGAAAATATTATTCTTCATTTCTGTGGGTTTCCTAACAAGATAGGTAAAAACACTTTCTTAGAAATATCCAAATGGGGCCTCCCTGGTGGCGCAGCGGTTGAGCGCTGCGCTGTGGAGCTGTCGGCAGCACACGATGCGAGTTTGACGCCCGGCCGGGGAGAATCCCACATGGTGCGGCAGACCTCTCCTGCCTCGCCCGCTGCTCCCCTCAGCAGTGTATTTCTGATCTGCCTGTTCTGCTCCCCGCTCTGTCTCTGGTGAACCCTCTTGCCACCCCATGCCTCTGGCCTGTACCCCAGCTTGTATGTATAAATAAATAAATCTTTAAAAAAAAAAAAGAAATATCCAAATGATCAAGCAGTTCTTGAAAAAGAAACTTCTTAAGGAGAAAACATCTATCTTTGGTGCTTATCCATAGGTCAACCACACAAATAAACCTGCCTTAGAATTATAGTCACTCAACTCCCTTAGATGTTTATCAGCTCAAACTCTGCCCTTTCAGGAGTCGAAGCCTGTTTCCAACATCTGTTCTAAAGAAAAATATGAACTGAGCTACCAAGAAACTTACCTTATTGCTTTCCTTTCAAAAAATCTCACACAGTCCAGATTTTCGAAACTGCTTCAAACCAAGTTGTTACAGACCTGAACATCAGCTAATGGAACAAAAAGTGATTCAGAGAAGTAAAAACCTTTATATTGATCTCTCTATATAGATTTACTTTATAAATTGGAGATGTGTTTTCATATTTGGAACCCATTCTTCCCCCACCCCAAATTGTTAACATAAGAGAAATGACTAAATTTTCCTATAGTTTTATAAGTTTACCCCAAAGTGAATTTTGCTTCCTAAAATTTACCTTCCATACCTTAAATTTATTAATGATGAAATAGGTCAATGAGGCCCAAAGTTTCTGGTCTAATTCCTTTTGATACATATTAGCCACCTAGTAGACTTATTTTTGCTGGGTAAACAGTATAACATTTTGCAGTTCAAAGGTTTTAGAAATATGGTTAATCATTTACTTTTTCCTTGACTTTTGATAACAAAATACTTACTAGAAATCAATGATGGTACATATTCCTCCTTATTTCTTTTTAGGCAATTAATTATATTAAGCATATTTCTGAAATGTAGTTAAAATAACGTTGCACAGAAGGGGAACCATTATCTTAAACTGCTTAGCTTTGCAAAATAGGAAAGTAACTATGGAAAGTGGGGGCAATTTTCTATCTCCTGCCTTTACAATGGATAGAACGCCTGGCCCTGCCCCCTTTTTCTCTCTGCCTTGCTTGCTCAGACCAAATTCCTTGGTAAACTTGCAACTGTCCATCTAAGGGGGCTTACTATCTCTGAATCGCTCCTCATTCCTCACTGTCACATTCTAAGAAATTCACTTAGAACAATAATCCACAAATCACTTCTCTGGTGAGTTTCAGTTAAATCTTAACTATCTCATTCTTGATATCATCTAAGCAGCTTCTGCACTACTTTCTCTTTAATTTGCAAAGGAAAGGGAAGGGACAAGGACTTAGCTCCAAAGCATAGAAGGCAAGTGAATGTGAATGAATGGGAACACACCCTTTCTGAGAACTGGCAGCTCAGAAAGTCAAAGTAGAATACTTTAGGTCATGTGTTGTCTCTCTACAGTCACCTTGCCTATGCTTGAATTATATTACTTGCCTCTTTATGCCTGCCTTAGTCTACTCATCTGTAAAACAATAATAGAACACCTCATGAGACTATTATGAGGATTAAATGAGAGAATTTGCACAAAACATTTAAAATGGCATCTGCCCTGGGCACTCAGGTGTTACCTCTTAGGGCTTTCTTTGTACACTAGAAAGGTGAGTTTGTTCAAACAAATTAAAGTAGGAAAACACAGAAAGAAAAAAAATGACACAAAAGATGAGAAAAAATGGCAAGAAGATGAGCATAAAGTAGCGAGTGCTTTAGCAGTACCACTAAATTGGGCTGTGCAGAGCCCTAGGTAGGGATGAAATTAGGCCAAAATGGAGACAAATCTAAAGGTGGAGACACTGACATCAAAGTAGTTTAGTAGCATAGCCATGGTATCTTCAGACCTGAAAGGACTCATTTCCCTATTCTGCTGGCCAGGGTTTTCCACCAGTGCTCCCCCAAAACTCTGAGGGGTCCACAGAGCCTGCCGGGGCCTCTGTAGGACAGGAGGGGAAAGCTACATCATCATTGCTTTCCACTCGTTAACTACAACAGCTCGGCTACCACATGTACTGCTTTTTTATTTGCTTGACTATAAAAGCAATATAAAAATGCAGAATAGAAAATAAAAAGGTCCTACAACCTATCCTTCGGAGATAAGTATTATTACTATTACATTCTCCTAGATGTCTATGAGTATGTAACTCACACATAGAAAGAAATAATTTTAATGGGCTGGTATAAGTATGCTTTTCTTTGACCTGAAAAAAATTTAATGTAATATGTTATTTCTTTACATAAAAGATATATTTTGACTATCTCCTTATTAAAGGACATTCACACTCTTCCAACTTTTCAATGGCAAAAATACAATAGACATTTGTTGTTTGTCAGTGTAAATTTTACACAGGAGTTGATAGAAATTGATATTTAAAATATTGACTGTATGTCCAATATCCTTGCAAAATGTTAGACACCAATTTTAATGACTCCTTCACCTCTAGTATATGAGATTACTACTTCCTGCCCAGTACTGGGTATTATTCATCTTACCAGTCTTTGCCAATCTGATAAGTGAAAAATGGCATCTGATTAAAATTTGCATTTCTTAGGTTACTAATGAGGCTGATCATCTTTGTATATGCTGCCAAGGAAGCACGGGGAGAGGGGTTGTTAAGCAAAGATTAAATTTTTTCAATAATGTCAAAATATTTTTTCTTATTCATGAGTTTCAGATGAGAAATGAGAACTTAAGTAGTTTTCTTCAGTGGCTGAGCTAAAGATTACATGAATATTGGGAATGAAGGGAAAATTGCTCTTTGATAGCTGTAAGAAATCTCAGCTCAAGTTAACCTAAGGGGAAAACCAAAGTTCTTTTAACCATGTTGTACATTACTAGAGAATGACACAAAGTGGGTAGAGACCATTGCCTCTTGATAAAACTGTATGCACAATGACAAGCTACTTTGGGCTATCTGCTAGGACTCACAAAATTGTATAAACAATTTGAACTTACTGAATGCCTACCACAAACTGTGGTTATAAGAGAGAAAAAGTGCCTCCACCTTAGGTTTTCTATTCTTCTCTGATAATAGCTGCCAAGCTGTAATAGTCAATCAAATCACAAATCAAAAACTGTTATAATTTTCTGACAAGAGTCCTGCTATAATAACCATCCCACCCCACCTTCAAACACACCTGAATTTATACCAATAAGGTAGCTCTTGTGAATCTTTGGAGAGCTTTATGATGGGGTTCATCTTCATAAAGAAGGCATGATTATAGGGTTAGAATTTTCAGCCTACCTCCAGAAAGAAGAGCTTATAATGTGGCTAGAGGTTGACTTCAATCATCAATGGCCTATGATTTAGTCTATCATATCTATATAATGAAACCCCATAAAATTTTTCCCAGAAAACGTCCATGCTGGGGAACACTTGGTAGTGTCAAGTCTATTTATGAATTTGTCAAAGGCATTCTTCATTTCCGTTACTATGTGTTATCATCTCTAGCATTTTCTTTTGATTCTTTATTAGAATTTCAATCTCTTGAATTACCTATCTGTTCTGCATATTGTTTACTTTTTTTCTTGCAGCCCTTAAGGTATCATAATTATTATAATTCCTGGTCTGATAATTCTAGTATCTGTGTCATATCAGAGTCTAGGTTTTGCTTGTTACTTTGTCTCTCCAGACTCCTTTTTCTTGCCTTTTGGTATCTGTCACTTGGTTGAAAGTGGGATATGCTACATCAGCTGTCAGGAAATAAGGTAACTAGACCTTTAGTAAAACAATTTGCTATTTTTCCATAATAGTGACAATAATGAGAGAGCAGAGGGCAGCATTGTCTTCCACAATAAAGCATATTCTTGAACTTACTCACTGTTATTCCCTGTTCAAAGATCTTTAGATTTCATCTAAATGCACACACAGAACCTAAGCTAGTTTTCCAGGCTGCCACATTGCTACAAAATCATTTAGCCCACTCTGAAAAGTAGGCTCACATCACTAGTAATGTTAGAGGGAACAATAATCTAACCACATTATAAATTCGTAGGTTCTTGTAACACAGCATATTAATACTTGGGAAAGACAGTCTCTAAGACTAGTTCCTATGAATAGATGTGACCGGTCCAGTATTTCAGATCACTATAATGTCATTTAGTCCAGTGAGTTGAGAGACAGGAGAAATTCATCACAGACTATTTTTGAGAGAAAATAAACAGTTCCATATTTCCAAAATAAATGTTTATAATTTTAAAAGGTAATTTATGATAGGGAATTTTACACAGTTGAGGTCTTAGGACTTTCTAAATCCTGTTAAAGGAAGCATAGCTTCCTCTATCTCAAAGTCAAAGTTAAACAAGTCAGTACTGAAATGTTCATATCACATATTCTCACATGTAAAGGTCAAACAATCAAAGATGTGCAGATGATCTTCTGTTTCTCTGACTTTCAGCCACAGAATCATAAACTGACCAAAGGGAGAAGTGCAAGATCAGAAGTCCTGGGTAGTTTCTTTCAAAGTCATCTCTCAGCTGGAGGTAGAGGGAAGATCAGTTATTAAGTCTAAAAGTGAAGGAAGACATTGGCAGAAATCTCACTGTTGCTCAAAGGAGTGCTATGCTGATGACACTCCTAATTATAAGAGAAAAAAGGTTTCTTTCTATAAATCTTCTTTCTTTGTTGTCACTATCTTAAATCCTGTAAAGTCATCATTCTTTTTCTTACCAGCATTAAAATGTGCTCTTAGGAAGGAACATAACACATTTCTAAGGAAAGAACTTCAGCTGTAATTTTATTAGGGAAACCAAGCCTAATTACGGATGTGTTTGCCTCTCTTTTTAGAAAATTCTCCAGAACCTTTTGTGAACCAAGAAAGAACTAAGATACAAACCTAGCCACTAGGCAGAAAAAGATCAACCTGTTGTTCCTTTTTTTTTTTTTTTTTAAACTGAGCAGTACAGTACATAGAACGTGAGATGAGTCTTTGCCAAGAAAAGCCTGTCGATGTGGTCCAGTATCATCTGCCTCACGGGTCCAGCAAATGCCTTTCATGCCAGGTCAAAACACATCTTACTACACTCATATAGCAACTATTTAATACACCATCATTTTTCCTCCTTAAGCCTCACCTTGATGACTCCTGTTATTGGCTGAGGCCAGACCAGTGTCACAGAGTTGAATAACCAGTTGAGACATCAGGGAATCTGGCAACTGGAAGTGATAGTCACCAAGCATCAAAGTAACTCAAGAAGCTCTTTCAATCAAAGCAATCTAAGTATTCAATTAATTCAACAAATATTTATTAAGCCAACCATAATACACAAAACACTGTTCTGCTCTGAGTAAGGGACTAGTGAAAAGAATAAAAAGATTGCTGGGGTGTGGGAGGTGAGGAAGACAAACAAGCACACAGTGGGCCCCCCTGGTGGCCCAGGGGTTAAGTCTCAGTGCTGTCACCATGACAGCCTGAGTTCCATTCCTGGCTAGGGAGCTGACCCACATGGCACAGCAGACCTCTCCTGTCTCACCCCCTGCTCCCCTCAGACTGTATTGCAGTCGATCTGCCTGTTCTGCTCCCCACTCTTTCTCTGGTGAATCCTCTCACCCCTGGCACCTCTGGCCTACACCCCAGTTCTTTTATGCAAAAATAAGTAAATTTTTATAGATATTTTTTATTTTACATTTATATATATATGTATTTACTAATAAATATTTATATTTTATAAATTTATTTTATCATTTTTTATTTTTATGCAAAAATAAAAATCTAATAAAATAAATAAAATCTTAAAAAAATAACAAGCACACAGTAACAAAGGAGACTGATAGAATTGAGAAGGGAGAAAAAGATAACGCTGCTCTTCAAATTGTATCCTGAAATACAGTGAAAGGCCAAGTAAAAGGTGTCACTGATTCTGCAGAGACTAACAACTATAATACACCAAACAGGATTTTCTCAACAAGGAAATGCCCTCATCTCACTATCCACCATTCACAGCACTCAATGCTGTGGCATTCAAGAGGAAAGGGCACCCAATCCTCAACAGTTGCTAGTGGCCAAGATGATAATTACAGACATAAGAAGGAAAAGCAAAGTGGGGTTGTGCTTGTGGTTGAACCCAACTAGATTCAGCATCACAGAAAAACAGCAGCTAAAGTCTATGCTCCACTCAGCTCTTGATAAAACTGCTAATCATTTAAGCAATTTGACTTGGGCATTTCACTACCTCTGGCTGAGAGTCCCATTTGAGCTGGTCTAGTCGACTTTGCTGTTAAGAGTTCATCTTTTTGTTTTTACATCTGTCTGTTTCCCAGTAGCACCTAGCACAGCATTAGCACTAAAATATTTGAGAATAGGAAAAGAGGAAGAAAAAAATGTTGAACTAACACTCCCTGGATTCTACCCTCAGCCCCTGGAGTTGGGGTAGGAGAGCAGGGTACACAGCAAGGAGCATTGATATCTGTAAGGAATTAATGGTGAGCGCCATGTTACACACACACACACACACACACACAGAGCCTGGGTCTACTAAAACAATCACCACCATCATCCAAAAGGGCTGATTCCGCCACTCAGGTGGAAATACCAGGTGCCAAATCCCTGATGAAACCCCACATCTGCCTCCGGAAACACCTAACTGAAAATCATCCCTCACAGCGAGAAACCAGCAAATGTCAAGGACTGTCCAGAGTCTGCCTCAAATGTTACATCACCAACATGAAATGATCTACTAGACACAAAAAGACCAGACTGCACGCTCTTTCGGCAAGGTGTAGCTATGATTTGTTGTGCAATCCTTCCCAAATGCCTTGTCTCGACTATCATTCAACAAGCATTTACTGAATGAATACAATCACTAGATTTTTTTTTAATTGTCATCAGCAAGTCCTCTGCATGAGGGCTATCAGTCTCAAAGACAAACATTCAGCTGTATGACTCATTCCACACATAACCTCACCAGCAGGTGTTAGGTGAATGCTTTCCCGCTGTGACTGTGACAGTGTGGGTGGTGACAGTGACAGATGGCCAGTCACAGCGCATAAGGACGGTGCTACTTCCTGCCTGGGGTCCAGCCACCATGGCAGCGCAGGACCCAGTGCAGGTTCTAACATAGCCCCTACCCCTGGGGCCTACTGCTATCTGCCTTCTGTTTCTCCATAGCTTGTATATCCATTTTGACAGATTTAACTTATTTGTGTGTCTGTCTCCTCTACTAGAAGGTGTGTGAGGGCAGGAGGTCGTGCCCATGTTATCTAGCACCCAAAGCAGCGCCCTGTGACTCAGTGCTCACTAACGTGGGAAAGAAATGGATGAGATGCAAAGACTAATGACACCATAAAAATAAGTAGAAGACTTAAAAAGTAGGGACATCAAAGGGGAAAGAAGGGGTAGGACATTTCTTGCCCTGAGTTGCCATTCATAGATGTCTTCCCTTTGTAATAATTCATTGAGTTGTTTACCATTTTGTGTACTTGAATTTAAAAAAAGAAGGTTAAAAACCAAATGGGAGGGTGCACAGTGGGTGACGCAGCAGGACTGTGGGTGTCATGGTGGTAGGTGGGGTTTGGTACCAGACATCTGAAGAGATGTGATCCTTCCCCTCTAAAGCATATACAGGGGGGCCTCCCTAGTGGTGCAAGGGGTTAAGTCTCAGCACTGTGAGGCAATCAGCAGCCACTGCAGCACGGGTTCAACCCTGGCCAGGGAGCTGACCCACATGGCGCAGAAGTCCTCTCCTGTCTCACCTGCTGCTCCCTTCAGCAGTGTATCTCAGTCACCCCACCTGTTCTGTTCCCCACTGTATCTCTGGTGAATCCTCTCACCCCTCATATCTCTGGCTTACACCCCAGTTCTTCTATGTATAAATAAATAAATCTTAAAAAAATAAATAAATAAAGCATATACAGAGATGTAAACTCAATGTTAACTTAATTAAAAAGATAAAAAGGATGGAATGAAGAAGATACTTGGATTCTTCCCTCTAAATTGGAAGATTGCCATGAAAGAAATTACGTACTTTTGACATACTGAGACCATGGACAAGTCACTCTTTATCATAAGCAGGGTTTCTAGAAACTCAAGTTATTGTCATGCCATTATTACATCCCCGAATAAACTGTGAATGGACAGAATCCCCAAGACTGGACACTCTCTGAGCAACATTTAACCAGGCAAGAGCCACACGTGCAGCCCAGCCTGCTGCCTACCAGCTCCCTCTACGTTCAGTCCTGCCTGGGGAGCTGAGCCTGCACCCAAACAATGAAGCCTGGCAGGAGGAAGGGAAAGTCCTTCGAAATCTGCCTGAGTCCCACATGAACAAAACAACCAGACCCTAGAGTCAGCTCCACTCAGGGGGAGTAGCCACAATCCATTTAAAGGAAAAAAAATTAAAGTTAAAATCCTCAGCTTCTGAAATGTGATCACGTACTCATATGAAATTGGATTTAGGGTATTTTAGAAATCACTAAATGTTAGTATTGATTTGCCAAGCTTGATGGAACTTTAAAGTCCACGTTTTATTTCATTTTTGGCATATGGAGAACAATGTCTATGGCAACAATGATCCCCATTCATTCATTCTTCTGTTGACTTTCAAACAGTAGTTAAATAATAACCCCCAAATGAATGGTAAAACAGACTACCAGCTTGAGAATGTATAGCACAAGAGGTGCCAGAAAACTATAACAGAAATCAGTGGGACTGAAAAATATTTAAAAAATTACATTTTATGCATCAAAGTTTTTATACATACAGGATAGTTTACACAGTAGAAAATTTTAAAGTAATAGATAATCAGGCTGTAATGATTCACGGAAGAATGGCAACATAATTAAATCCCAAAAAGAATTGTTCTAACATCTGTCATACTTCACCCAGACTTTCTTCACATATACTTTGGCCAAAAGGTTTGTTTGAAGTTTTTTAGGTTTTTATTATTTTAGTAAATGCTATCTCAGTGAGCTCACCAGCCAGCCCATTTTATTGTGTGTTAAGACAGTGCTAGGCATGGGGAACATTGACATTAAGATACAACTTTCATTGCGAGTTAACAGATTCATCGACAAAATTCAAAGAAGTAATGGTGATGGGTCAGATCATTTCTAGTTAATCTGCTTTGTCCTGCCTTCAGACAACGTCACACAACTATAAAACTCTACAATATAACAAGTTGAGACACATGGAATAACTGAAATTTCAAGATAGTTCAATATGTAGAGAACACGTGATCACTGGATTTTAATATTTGACGTTCTAAAACTCAAACATGTATCTTCAGATCTCATTTAATTTCTTAGACACTTCTTCCTCTTAATCTCATTTACAGATCACCTGGGTTCCTTGCTTTTCCATTTTCCCACTTGACTCTCAAAATAAAAGAGAAAAAAATAATAGAAATCAGACAAAACTATACAATAAATAATTAAGACAGTCTTTCTCAGACCTAAACCCCAAACTGTCAGGGCCAGAATATCATGCCACATAATCCAAAGCAGAGAAAAGCTCTCTCCTTTGGTGAAAGGACAGTCCACCAAGCCGAGGAACACAGGATGGCCACCTGTCACATACTCCCTGAGACCCCCACCCAATTAGTGCTGACTCCCAACTATGCAGTGTGGGGTTCCCAGTCCCGCAGGTTTGTGCTCGGGGGCTCCAAAGCACCCACATTTAGCTTCTTCATGTACAACAACATCGTGCCCAAAAATCGACATTTGAAACCAAACCACAATATCGGATATATGTACAAGACATGGTGCTAAATTTCAGCAACAGTGACATCACTCTGAGTTAGGAATCCCTCAATGCCATTATTTATCTTTTCTAGGAAGAGCAACACCCTTCAGAGGGAATGGCTAACCTCAATCACTCCATCAGTCTGACTTCAGCTCCGTTTAACAATATAAAACACCCAGAGGATACAAAACACAGCGACTCCCTACAAGGTTCCCTGAGCGCTGGGAGAATGGAGAAGAGGTCTCCAAAGCTTCAGAAGTGCTCCTGAACTTTGGACATAGCCTCATTTCCTCTTGAAAATCATTGGTATAATTGTTTCCACCCCCCCAAATGCATTCCTGGAATTCTAAGTTCTCAGCATAGAGACTTTTAGCCAAAGTATTCATCACAAAAAAATTGTTAAATTATGGCTTACTTTACAATGGACACCCTCACTTGGACTTCAAAAGAGACTGGGGGATTACTCTGCAGTTGTCCATGATTAGACACAGAACAAGAACAAAAATAATTTGGACTTCATTTCCATTTCAATAAAATTTCTTCTCCAGTAAACCTGTTCTGGCAATTAAAAACAATTCCAATTTCTACTTCTACTATGTTTTGCTCTTAAGAAAAAGAAGGGGATTAAGTAAGCAAAACCTGAATCCAAATTGCCTGGGGCTACCACATACTTAAGCAAAGAAGTGTGGCATAAATTCATACATATTTCATCAATATGTTAAACCCTTTTTCATAGAGCATTCACCTACCTTTTACCCAGCTTTTCAGTTAGGGCTGAACTTCATGGAAAACTCCACACACAGAGCACCTTTCCTCCCAGAACTTCAAGGTCCTTAAGAAGGAGCAGAACTTTCTAAACAGGAAACCAGTGCATAGAGGCGGGGCCATTTTCCTCAGTGACACCAGAACCCAAAATTCCTGGCATTCCCCAACTTTGAGATCGAGGCTTGCATAGTCATAGACCTTCCACATGGGGACAGGCCTGTTCAATGAATTTAATGGGAAACTTTAAAAAAGAAATTTGTGTAGTTTAATCAAGTGACAACTAGGAAAGAAAACAAGATTTTGACATGCTCGATACAGGCCCATATCCAGAAGAGATTCCCTTTCTGCTTCATGCTCTTTCACATATTCTAAAACTACCTTCGGCAATGTCAACGAGATGGCGTGCCAGAAAAGCAGTTGCCTTTCCAAATGCATAAATCTCAATGCAACAGGTCACCTGAAGCAGACATTCCAATCACTTCACTCTGACAGATTTAATCATGAGAAAAAACAATGAACATATGCCAGTGAAAACTGAATTTACTCATAAATACAAAGACTTATTTAGCATTAAAAACCTTCCCAACAGAAAAATCTAATGTTTTTACTAAGAGCCCTGAAACTCGACATACCCCTTGCCTCATTCCCGGCCTGAATCACCAAGCAATTACGAAGCACCTGAAGGATGATGTGGACGTGGATTGGCGCTGCCTGTAAGATGACATTTTCCAGATGGCACCTGAGGCTGTCAGGTGCTTCTTACATGGGTACATCTCCAGGATGTTACGTAAAGCTGCTCCCCTGCACGTATGCTAACCCCGGGAAGCCACTAGCTGTTTCAGAAACACACTGCCTTTTCTTGTGAGGCAAACACTTCCATGTTCCTGGGAAATAAGAGTTCATGCTGTTCATTGCTCAAGAGAAGCTACCGTTACTGGAATGGTGAAGAAATGACGAGTTACTGAGTTTAGCTCAACGGCAAGACAAGAAAAGATTTCCCCTAGGACTTAGAATTGCAGAGTTCGGTGGTTTTATGAAGTCATCTTTTAGGTATTTGTATACTATTCAGGAAGGGAAAATGAGTCCCAGGCTTAAGGCACCATAATTCAGGATGCTTTCTTGTAGGATTTGGTTCAACTATAAGATTGAAAAACCAGTGTTTCTAAGCTTTATGGTCAGGCAATCAATTGGACCCTGGGTTCAGAAATTAGTGGGAAAAACATGGGCCATTACTGAATTCCACAGGCTAAGCAGGTTTTCTGCAGATGACTGAAGTCTCCAAAGTTAACACTCCAAAGAGTTACTACTTACTGCAGCTCGAACTTCACTTCTGTGACTAGGAAAACATGTTCAGTGTTTGTTTTCCATTATACCATGGAGCTATAGCAACCATTTGTTCTGTCTCTACATCTGCTTTTCCCTTTTTACGGGCCATTCCATTCTAGAAAAAGAACTGATAATTTTACTTGGTGACCCCTAAAATGTCTGTGTCGGGCATATTGGGCACTGTTGATAGATTCTAAGCACTAATCAGTGATAAACTTTTGGACAGCGGCAATTCTGTTTTGCACGGAGAGAAACTATTGTATAAATATTTAGATTCAGATAGGTTTTACCACTCATTTGCTATGAGGCTTGGAGCAGAGACTGCTCACACATAAAAAAGAGCTGAAAAGAAAGTGGTGGAGGGAGCTAATTTAAAGGGTCACCAGAGATTACAGGTATGTGGCAAAAAATGCAAAAGAGGAGCCTGGAACAGCGGTTCTCAGTTTTTGGTCTTCAGACCCCTTTACATTCTTAGAAATTACTAAAGACTCCAAAGAGCTTAACTTAGAAAATTCTGGAAAACACAGAAATACACAGGCCCACTCTAATGGTTAACATGCGGCCTCTAGAAAACTCCACTATATACATGTAAGAAAATGAGAGCATATCAGGCAAATAATGGCTTAGTACTATCACGAAAATTGTTTTGACTTCACAGATTGCCCTAACAGGTTTTGGAAGCATTCAGGTTTATACTTTGAGAACCACTCTCTTCAAATATCTTATACAGAAAGCAGAGAAGCTGTCAAAAATGACTAGAATCAAAAGGATTCTGCAGCTAACACAAAGGAGCTCCCACCAACCAAAGATAGAGCAATCTTGGCATTATTAATGAGAAAAGTGCAGTGGGTGAAAGCATCTGTATCTTAAAATTCATGCATTCTTAATGAATCATATATCTCTTCTCATTCTCCCCTCACCCTCCTTTGAAGGATATTACTAATTAATAAGCTAATGAAGTCAACTAATTACTTTTAAAAATGATAAATTAAAGGAAAGAGTCAGGTATATTTCCCACAGTTTCCTATATATAAACTGCACCTCAGGATAACCAAATAACTGATGAGTAGCAGTTTCTCGATAGAAGTATTTTCACTAATAAATGAAGCAATGATTGAAAGGAAATGAAATAAGATTTTAAAAGCCCAATGAACTGATTTAGATTTAGAGAGCAACAATCACCGACTGTCAGTATCTCCCCTAGCTTCAATTACTTCACTTGGAACATAAATGAAAGAATATGTGCACCAGTGACTATTAATAATTAAACATGAAAAAAGAAAAATGTCGGAAATTTGGCATGGATAATTGTTATGTTTTCCACATGGGTCTAATTAAATGTGATTTAGGCTGCTTACTGCCTTTTTTAAAACCCACTATTAAATAAACAAACAACAACAAGGAAAAAAGCGGAAGCTGCCACTTTCTCAATGCTTTATATACATTGTGGGAGGCTGAAAAGCGAGGGGAATGTCAAAATGACTCAATATAAGGCAGTGTCACCTTGTAGTGGGAGCTCTGGACCAGACTGGCCAAGGTTAAAATCGCTCATCTGGGCCTCCCCGGTGGCGCAGCGGTTAAGTGCTGCGCTGTGGAGCTGTCAGCAGCGGAGATGCGAATTAGAAGCCCGGCAGGGGAGAATCCCACATGGTGCGGCAGACCTCTCCTGCCTTGCCCGCTGCTCCCCTCAGCAGTGTATTTCTGATCTGCCTGTTCTGCTACCCGCTCTGTCTCTGGTGAGCCCTCTCGCTGCCCCACACCTCTGGCCTGTACCCCAGCTTGTATGTATAAATAAAAATAAAATCTTTAACAACAACAACAAAAAAAATAAATAAATAAAATAAAATCGCTCATCTGCCATTTATTAGCGGTGTGACCTTGGGCAAGCTGCTTAGCCTCTCTCTGCATCCTTGGTTCCTCATCTGTAAAATTGGCAAGAGTGGGGCCTCCCTGGTGGCACAAGGGGTTAAGTCTCAGCCTATGAAGCTGTCAGCAGCCACTGCAGCATGAGTTTGATCCCCAGCCACAGAGCTTCCCACATGGCGCAGCAGACCTCTCTCCTGCCTCACCTGCTATCTATTTTGGTAGATCTGCCTGTTCTGCTCCCCACTCTGTCTCTGGTGGGTCCTCTCACCACCCCCCACACCTCCAGCCTACACCCCAGCTCTTGTATGCATAATAAATCTTTTTTAAAAAGTAGGCAAGAGTGGTAGCACCATAGGGTTGTTGTAATAGCTGAGATGAGAAATGGAAAATACTGAAGGTGGTGCCTATGGCATACCCGCTCTAGAAATACTACCTCCTGTGATAACTATCGCCTGGTCAACTTTTTTTCAACTCCCCCCCCCCTTTTTTTTTTCACCCAAGAAACAAAAATTTTACACTCTTCTAATTTTTTAGCCTCATCAGTGATACTGTCGTCTATTTTGAAACTTGATTCTTCTATTTTTTCCAGAGCAGAAATTAACCTTTTACCTTGGAAGAAAAAAACAAAAATATAAAGATGTAGTTAAGATTCCCCATCATGAATGGTAGCAGATCCCAAAACCAGACAAAGATAACACACAAAAAAGAAAACTACAGACCAATCTCTCTAATAAACACTGAGGCAAAAATATTTAACAAAATCTTAGTCAACAGGATCCAACAATGCATCCAAAAGATAATACACCATGACCAAGTGGGATTTATCCCAGGGACACAAGGATCATTCAACATCCGAAAATCAATCAATGTAACCCAAAACATCAACAAAAAGAAAAATAAAGACCATATGATCATATCAATAGATGCTGAGAAAGCATTTGACAAAGTGCAACATCCATTTATGACAAAAGTCCTTGAAATCCTTGGGACAGAAGAAACATACCTCAACATAATAAAAGCCATATATGACAAACCCATAGCCAACATTATCCTCAATGGTGAGAAGCTGAAGGCCTTTTCACTAAGATCAGGAACAAGGCAAGGATGTCCACTCTCACCATTGCTTTTCAATAATACTGGAAGTCCTCGCCAGAGCAATAAGACAAGAGAAAGACATTCAAGGGATCCAAATAGGAAAAGAAGAAATTAAACTGTCTCTGCTTGCAGACGATATGATAATATATATACAAAACCCTAAAAACTCCATAGAAAAATTACTCAAAATTATAGACCAGTTCAGTAAAGAAGCAGGATACAAAATCTATGCACAAAAATCAGTAGCCTTCCTACATGCAAACACCCAATCTGAAGAAGAAGAAATTAAGAAATCCATCCCCTTCAAAATCGAAACCAGAAAAAAATCAAATATCTGGGAATAAATCTGACAAAAGACATAAAAGACTTATACAAAGAAAACTACAAAATACTGTTGAAAGAAATACAAGAAGACACCAGGAAATGGAAAGACACCCCCTGCTCATGGATTGGAACGATTAACATTATCAAAATGGCAATCCTCCCAAAAGCAATTTACAAATTCAATGCTATCCCAATAAAAAGCTCAATGACATTCTTCAAAGAAATAGATCAAATGCTGATGAAATTCATATGGAAGCACAAAAAGCCCCACATAACTAAAGCCCTCCTGACTAAAAAGAAAAAAAAATGGAGGAATTTCACTCCCTGGTTTCAAACTATACTACAAAGCCATAAAAACTAAAACAGCATGGTACTGGAACAAAAAGAGACACAAAGACCAATGGAACTGAATAGAATACCCAGAATTAAAGCCACATATCTATGAACAACTAACCTTTAACAAAGGAGCAAAGAAAATTCCGTGGAACAAGGACAGTCTGTTCAATAAATGGTGCTGGGAAAACTGGACAGCCACATGCAAAAAAATGAAGTTAGACTACTGCCTCACACCCTGCACAAAAACCAACTCAAAATGGATAAAAGACCTAGATGTAAGACCTGAAACCATAAAATTTATAGAAGAAAATACAGGCAAAACTCTACATGACATACATCTTAGCAAAATCTTTAGCGACACATCCCCCAAAGCGAAGGAAGTGAAGGTCAAGATAAACAGGTGGGATTACATCAAAATAAAAAGCTTCTGTACAGCAAAAGAGACATTAACCAAAACAAACAGACACCCTACCGACTGGGAAAAGATCTTTGCACACAATACATCCGATAAAGGACTGGTAACAAATATTTACAAGGAACTCACACAACTCAACAAAAAGAAAGCTAACAATCCAGTCAAAAAATGGGCAGAAGAGCTAAAAAGGTACTTCTCCAAAGAAGAAAAGCAAATGGCCAACAGATACATGAAAAAATGCTCAACATCACTTAGAATCAAGGAAATGCAAATCTAAACCACTATGAGATACCACCTGTGAGGAAGGCAAACATTAAAAATGCAGGCAACAACAAATGTTGGAAAGGATGTGGAGAAAAAGGAACTCTTCTACACTGTTGGTGGGAATGTGAATTGGTCCAACCACTATGGAAAGCTGTATGGCAATTCCTCAAACTGCTAAACATGGAGCTTCCATACGACCCAGCAATAACTTTCGGGAATCTACCCAAAGGACACAAAAACACTAATCCAAAAGGATACATGCACCCGTATGTTCACTGTGGCACTGTTCACAATAGCAAAGGTATGGAAGCAACCCAAATGTCCAAAAATAGATGATTGGATCAAGAAGATGTGGTACATATACACAATGGAATACTATTCAGCATTCAAAGAAGATAAACACATGTAATTTGCAGCGACATGGATGGAATTAGAGGGGATCATACTCAGCGAAACAAGCCAGAAAGAAAGAGAAAAATATGAAATGGTTTCACTTATAACTGGACTATAGGGAAACCAAATAGGAGAGAGACGCTTGGGGGGTTGAGGGGAGGGGGAGGATAAGGGCACAAAATGGAGTAGAAAAGAACACAAGGGACCACGGATTTGGATCACGGGCGAACTGGTGGTGGGTTACCCAAGGGGAATACAAAATGTAAAAGATATAAATAACAATAAAAATATATATTAAAAAAAAAAGATCCCTGACTCTTTAACCTAAAAAGAAACAAGCCTTTTCTGAAGCCCTAGGCAGTCCTCAGAATTAGAGAGTAACCTCCAAGCCGCCCCAACATCCTTTGTATTGGGGATCTCTTTTCCTATTCATTATACTAAATTTCCCATTACTCTTTGGAGAAAAACTACATGCAGGCAATCCATGAGAACAGGAAGGACTAGGAAAATCTCACGATTCTAGGGAAAAAAACAAGTCTTGAGAACACTTGCATGTGATAAACAACTTTTACATAAAAGAAAATGCTAGGTGTGTTAATGATGTTGTTTTTAGAGATGATGGATTTGAGAGCGGAGCAGGGCCCTTGGGTTCACTGTGGGAAAGGTTTCACCAGCGCTCCCTCAGGCGGCAAGCAGCGAGTTTCTCCACGAGACAGAGACTCAGTTATACTTAAAGAACAGGTTTATTAGGACAAGGAAGTAAAGGACACTTGTACAGACACAAGTGGGCAGAAAGAGCTGCCCCTCTGAGGGGGCAGGTTTGCTAAGAGAGGCCTGCATGGTGCACGTCAGGGGCAGACAGGCAGGCCGCTGCCCTGCAGAGGGACAGAGTTGGTAAAGGAAAGCACCTGCATAGGCGCAGGTGGGCAGAGAAATGGCTGCCAGGAATTCTTGCAGGGATGGCACTGATATAGCCTTCTTTCAGTTGGGAGGGGCTCATCTTTTAGGATGGTTCTTGTTTACTGGCTAACTAGAATTAGAAAAGAAACCTGAGATTCTACAATGGGCTCAATCTCCATATCTTTGCCCCTGGACTGCAAGTCTGTCTCCTACTTATGCTTTGTAACTTAGGAGCTGGTACCTAGGGATTGTGCTAATGTTTATGTTGATTCTGTCTACCCCCAGCAACTTGTGTGGGATGTTATTTTTTAGTTATATCTCCTCCATCATTCACACTATCAGAAAGACTCCTAGGCTGTCTTACTAACAGGACATGAAAAGGATTGCTGAGACTATCAGTAAAGTTAGGAAAGCACGAAACCTTAAAAAATGTATATGTTCCAGGCTACATAGAGGGAAAGGAGAGATGGAGTGTGATTCATACACCGTGCTGCAAGCTCTAAAACAGGGAATGAGTGTGAGCAAAGTATAAGATGTGCTTTGAAGGAAAGAAGTTGGCAGGCAAGAGATAAGAGAAATCTTAGGTGAGGACTGCACAGATGAGTACTGTCAAGTGCTGAGCATGTACATTTATTAGGAATGAACACAAACAGTTTAGAAGTGACTATCAATGAGGCTGGCAATCAGGTGTTAGGTATAGAGCCATATATCTGATTTTATGTATTTGCACCCAATCTGAAGTGTATATAATAAGACAAATCCTTTATTCACTAGCATTATTGGGAAACAAAGAGCATTTACTTGTGCCAGTTTTTAAGGTCTAAGTGAGGACTCCCTCCTGTCTGTGGTTGCTTCAATATGGGTAGGGCTTTGACTCCATGCCGGTGAGGAAGAATGTGAAGTAGAGACAGAAGCAGTAAAGCATGTGAAAGATCACAGCAGTCAAACAATGAACCTTCAAGTCCTCACTGGCCTATATAATGGGGTAAGATTTCCTGGGGGCACTGGTGTGGGGGGAAGGGCCTTCAGAAGGCACAGAGTCAAACAAAGACTGCTCTAAGCATGAGAAGCTCCCAGGCAGGGGAGGCAGGAGGAACCAAGACACAGGAATGTGTGGAATCACCAGGAGGCTTTGGTGGAGCCAAGTTTAACTGAAAATCTCCAAAGGGCAAGGGAAACCAGTTGATGTTGTTACCAAGATAAAAGGTGTAAGGAAATATTAAAAGATCAGAGATTCTATGGGAATCTTAAACGTTGGTCATCTGAGCAATGGTGGCCCCAGGCCATAATGCACCCCACTGCCCTGTGAGGCTCTTAGGCTCTGAGGCGCTGAAGAATCTGGGAAGACACCAGAGGGCAGGATTTACCAGACCTCCTTGTTTCTCCTGGGGCTTGGATTACAGGGGGGTAGCTCAGCAAAAGCAGACAGATCACCAGTGATTGAGATCTCCAGCTGCAAAGCTAAGCCACCTGGATTTGAACCTCAGGGTGTCATCCACGAGCACACATTCAGAACTTGGTGTCTGTTCAGATGTCCATCCCTGGATTTTCCTTCTGCCCAAATGCTCTTAGCTGGGAATCACTAGTTGATCTTCTCAAATAAGGAAATAGAAGACTTTTCTACCACCCACAACACAATTATACACTGCCACCACCTTGGTGATTTCAGAAAACACATTCTTAACCTGATTTTTTAATTGTATTCCCTTCTGTGCTATTATTGCCCTGCTGAAGTATACCCAGTAGAACTCCCAGATAATCTTCAAACACAGCAGACCTCAACCACCGCCAGGGGCTTCTCGCTTGTCTGCAACTTGCTGCTCTCTTCACACAGCTGCTTTCTGAGTGCCCATGCAGGTCTGGATGGCAATGCCCCAGCCTCCCCAGCTCCCACAAGACCAGAGGCCTCTCTGACGCCAGGTTCTTCTCTCACTGTTTGCCAGTTGCATTCTCAGAGTAATGACTTTTAATATAGTGAAGCCATAATTGTTCCTAAGGCCCCAAACCCTACGCCAGAATTCAGTTTAAAAAAAAAAAAGACAAAAAAACGAAAACAATGGGTCAAACCTCTATATCTTATATAATTCTCTGATATAAGCACTCAGGGTCAGAGCACCCTCCGAACATGACCCTTTCCTCCTGTCTTTCTACATTCCTCCTTCGGAGACTTACACATTGTAATTGTAGGAAATCCTGGTTCCAGAGCCCAGAGAGTTGCCTCCTGGTACTGTAACAGCGTGGTCCCCAGGAAAAGAGTGTGTTCCAGGTTCCTTGCCCCACCCAAAGGTGGAGCTGAGCTGGAGAGATAAGAAGCTGGAGAAGAAGAGAGAAAGAGGAGACTGGAGAAGGAAGGAAGCAGGATGGAGAGCCAGAAGAGGCCCAAGGAGAGAGACATGTGAAGAAGCTGCACTGGCCTGGACTAATTGAAACAGATGTGGGTGAGAGACCGTGTGGGTTGACTAGGGCAACGTTGATCTTGGTTTTGATTTTGCACTTTAACTCCCAGAATTGTCTGGCTGTTTCTGACCCTTTTGTATGGGTCCCTGCCGAAAGGTGCTTTAGACTTGTGGCAGGCTTTCAGGACTTGCTTTGGGTCAGTCCCATTTGGGTGGACTTTTACCCATGAGGGGTTGGAAAACACTGGGTGCTTGAATTCTTTGCCTTATCTAATTCTATTAAAGTTTGTTTCCACTTAAGGTCTTGTATGTTTTGTATTGATGCAGCAGATGGCAGAACCTATTTCGAGCAGGCAGGTTTTGGGGGTCCAGGGACACCCCTCTCCCTGCCCTGTAACAGTACCTCTCTGCCAATATAAACAGTATGGCCTGGGGATGGCCACCCAACTTCTCTAGGCCCCAGTTTCTTTTATGTAACATTTAGGTGCAGAGATCACTTTCCTTCTGTCTGTAACACTCCATGGTCCTAAGGTTCCCATTTATACTTTGGCTGGCTTACATGTAGACACCTAGCACATGACAATCTTGAGGCATAATTCAAGCTCAGGTGACCTGCCTAGGAGCTAACTAATTGATTTACATGCATGGCGGGTTATACCTCATCTCCCGCATTTACAAGTTTTGTAATACCTAGTAAAGATATGCACAAAATATAGGAAAAACATTTATAAGCCACAGTAAGACTCATGTCTAGAATATAGTAGGCTTTCAAGAAAATGCTAAGCACAAAGCAGGTGGTTAAGTTATTTTGAGAGTCAGAAAAATGATCAACGCAAGGCCAAAATTCTGGCTTGGGAAAAATAGTATAAAACAGCAGATGCTCATCAGCAACTCTTTGTTCTTATTGTAGGAAACTGAAGCAATCCTTAGAGGCACAAGGACGCAGACAGGAAAACCCAAGTCTCTGGACTCTGAACACCGCAGGGTCCACAGGAGCTTGTAGACTGCTCAGCCTTGAGTTGAATACAGTGATTTTTGTCAGGGGAACAGTTTAAGAAAGAAAAAAAATCTCAGATTTCTTACAATCTTAACTTACTAAATGATACCAATGAGCAATAAAGGAGTAGTGAAAGAAAAGCTCTTGTGGGACTTGGTAGTGGCCTTACTGGAAAGGGAAAAGAGGATGCAATCTGGGGAAAGCGGAACAGAGGCGTCTTGATGGAGCGAAGCGAAAGGAAAATAGGGGTGAAGAAAAAGTTCAGCAGGAAGGGTAAGGAGACAGGACTACCACAGAGGTGAATGGCTGGCAGGAGCAGAAAGCCCCAGACTGTACAGCTTTCCATTCTGTGGCAGATCTCTTGAAACTCAATAGACTATTTTTCCTTATTGTCCTCAGCCTGGAAACAAGAACATGTCCCCGGTTTTGCATTTGCCCAATCTTTTCAGAACCAGTGACTTTTCTCTAAAAGTCTGAATGCTGGAATTTTTTTTAGATTTATAGATTTTCTGCATCCTGACTACTTGGTGTAGATTTTTATCACAATCTTCAGATGTTTTGAGATGATCAGATTTAGCATCTTATTATAAAACCCAAGGGCTTCTTTCCCCTTGTTGAGCCTTTCAAACCCTTTCTGCCTTTCAAGTATCAGGAATGCCGACTTTGGTTCCCTTTCCTTCCCCCCACCCCCAATTCAGAGAATTATTTTTTGAGCTTTTGGATTACTGCATATAAATTACAAATGGGTGGGCTTGCTTGGTGTCAGTGGCTGCCAAAGCACAACACATGCTACAAATGACAACAGATGTCTCAACAGAGCCTTCGACTCACGCTCCCTCCAAAGCTCATTTGGGCAAAAGCCACGAGGGATTCAGCTCAGCTGGCCTCTTGGAGGTTTTGATTGTTCCCTAGTCACCTTCAGAAGCAACCTGCACCAGGTACGGCAAAAAGAGCACCAAACTATCCCAGCAACTAAAGAGTCCATGAACTTAAGAGTTGTAAATGATTTGTATTTTCAATAGCAATACAAGGTGATTAAAGGCACATTTTTCCTGATAAAATCTCACTCTTGGCACATATGGCAAAAACAGACAGGTGGGCCCCAAATCATTTATATATACTCTCCCAGCTGAATTTCCACTGAAACCCAAGGTAAAGTTTAGTAATGAGTGAACTGTTTGGTTGTTTTATTTTTTAAAAAGATTTTACTTATTTATTTTTGTCAGAAGAACTGGGGCATAGGCCAGAGGTACAGGGCATGAGAGGATTCACCAGAGATAGAATGGGGAGCAGAACAGGCAGATCTACTGAGATGCACTGCTGAGGGGAGCAGCAGGTGAGACAGGAGCAGTCTGCTGCACCACGTGGGTCAGTGGCTGGCCAGGGATCGAGCTCAGGCCATTGCGATGGCAGTGGGCCATACTTTCGCATCCTATTCCTTCCTCCCATTGAAGGCTAACCACCCCACTTGGGCTTTAGTTTCAATTCTGTCCTGCTGTCTCAGTTCACATTATCCCTTTTCTCTCCTGTTTATTTAGTCAACTTCTCCCTTTCACCTAGATCCTAGCCATAAAGGTGTTGGTAATATAGTGGTGAGCAGAGCTGCCTTCAACTAGAGCCTACCCATCAACAATTCAGCATCCACAAGTCCTACCTTTAAAGACTTTGCCTCAATCTCACATGTCTCTATCTAGTGCCTTAATCCTTCACTGGAAAAATTAAAATTGTCCTCTATGGGTATCTTTACTGTTTCATCTCCCATTCCTTTTGCAACCCATTCCAATCTGGTTTGGCTCCATCACACCCTGAAACAAGTCTAGTCCAGTAATGACCTACTGGTTGCCAAATTCAAATGAAAAGTTTTTTTTATTCCTTAGCTTATTTGACATCTTGACAGTCTCTTTCTACAACCTTCTTACCTTGGGCTCCACAACCAAAGCTTTTTCTGCCATGGTTCCCATCTCTCTGCGGGGCTCTCTTCCTCTGCCTATTCCTTAGTGTTCAAGCTCCTCAAAGTTTAGACCTAGGTCCCTTTCTCTTGTTACTCTACTTTGGAGGTCAAAAATCCCACTATCCATAGAAGTAGGCAAGGAATACAATTAAGTGAAGCAAAGTCAACATTCACTTCCTTCTTGACTCTAGAATTTAAAACACAGCAGAAAGAGCAAAGATAATTAACTGGCAATAGACCCTGAGCAGCAGGAGTAGATGACAATAGGGAAAGGTACAGACTGTAACAAAATAGAGCACAGATATTCCTACTTTACGTAATTAGCTTAGCTTAAGCCAGAAGTCCTAATTTATACATAAAAACATTATTTTAAAATTGTGGCAACTACATCAATTAAGACTTTTCTCTGATGTAAATAAAAAGAAGTCGGGTTATACCCAAAGGAAAATTTACTGAAAATGCCAGAGGTACAGTTTGACACTGTGCTTAATGGATTTGATCAGGGCCAGTTTCTCTATCTGAATTATTTTTTTCCTATTCTCAGATAAGGCTTCCCTTAAGGTAACAAGGTAGTTCCTACATCTCCAACCTACATTCTGCTATTCAGCATTTGCCATTAAGCAGAAAGCAAGACCCGTCTCCCCTCAGTGGTCTCAAAATTCCCACTGATGGGCTCAACTTAGGCTGCAAAGCTGTTCTTGAAATCAACCATAGTGGCTGGACAACATGGAGAATTGGCCAGTCCCTGGGACACACACTTGATTTGGAGTCAGAGGTGGAACTTCATCTAAAGCACAAAATCTGAGATAAAAGGATGGGAAATTTCTTAAGAGGAAATTAGGGTGTTTCTACCAAAAGAGAAAATATATCCCAGGCAGCCAAAATCACCCATAAACATGCTACAGCAACTTGTTCAAATATTTCTAAAACACCACGCAGGCCAAATAAAACAGGTTTGCTGGCTGCAGGTGGCTTGTCAACCTCCAGTTCGTTCTCCTTTCTCTACTTGTTTCCTAGGTGATCTCATCCAAGATTGTGTCTCCATTTACCATCTCAATACCAAAATGCCACATTTCTGTCTCTGACTCACAAATCCAACTGCCTCCTCAACATCTTCACTTGGATGCCTCATAGGCTTCTCAAATTCAACTTGTCCATAATGAAATTACTGCTCTCACCCCACACAGCCCTTTCAGTCAATGCTGACCTTCCTCAGGGCTCTTAGTGCAGTGGGTGGAGGGCAGTAGAGAGAGACAAGACCAAAATGACACAGCAGCTATTTGAAAGGATAAAAAGAGCTTTCAGGAAGTCAACTGGAAGTTTCCATTGAAATTCTTTGGTTCAGTCAAATATTTAAGAAAGACAATTGTTATCTTAATTTATGTAAATTTTCAAGTTCCACTTTTCATCTCTACTGAATTTATCTTTAAGACAGAGAGAAATAAAGTTTCATCATAACAAATACCAAAGGGAGAAAGGCTGTCAGGGGACACCCAGCGGTGCTTTTGCTTGCGCGTGAGCACAGCAGCGGTTTTCTTTGACGTAGCATCTAACTTGATCCAGACAACAAGCTAGGAGGTTGGCAGGGCAAATATTATCCTATTTCATCAAGTCTAAGAAATCACTGATTGTAAGATGTACCATTATTTTAGGCACCACTATGTCAGAAAGGAAAAAACACCATAGATTAAACCATAACATACAATGCACTGTGAAAAATACCTTTTCAGATGTGTTAAAATATAAACAAAAATGTATGTCATAAAATCTTTGCAGAACTTTATCATAAACCTCACATCTCAAATAAGGAACCAGAGGATTTAGCACAAGTTAAAATTAACAGCTGAAGAAAGACTTGAAGCCCTGGGGATCAGTTACCTAATCCATTTCCTCTGGTCTAGTCCCTAGGCCTGATGATTTCAAAAGTCTCATCTGGAGCCCCTAAAGCTCTTCTGATACAAAATTGGTGAAGGAAAAATGAGACTGAGTCAACTCAGTCAATGCTTTTAAATTGACATGGATTCCAAGACAGAGAGTACTAGAGATTTGACGTTCCTCTAATACTGCTCGCATAAATAGGAAGAAAAAGGTGACATCAGTAATCTCACTGCTAGTTCAGTAAGGTTGGCACAAACGCAGTTGACTATTGACTTTAACTACAATCACAAAACAATTTTCACTTGGGAAGTGATATTACTGGGCATCTAGTCAAGTCAAAACGTTCATTCTCTTATAATAAAGTATGACATTTTTGTTGTTTCTTTGTTTTAAAAATACCTGTTTGGAAAGGCGCCATGTTACTCCTAAATACTGCATAGCAAATGTGTAAGCTTAATATTCTAATCAGTCTGCAAAGAAACCTTTTGATTTTAACACCCAACATTCATTAAGAAGAAATTTCTTGCAAAAGCCAAGAAATGTGGTATGTGGGAGGTGAATAAAACAGAACAGGCTTAATTCATGACAATTTTTTAAAAATTTAAATCTGTTATACCTTTTGTGTTCCCCACAGCACCTCGAGCAATTTCTTAAGCATAAACTCTGCCTTAATAGGCACTGGCGACAAGATACCCAATCAGGAGAATGGCAGTCCCTCTGTCTTGGTACATATTCCCTCTTGCTAGGCCTATGCTGATGCTGGAGAAGACACAGCCCAGCAAAATCTCAGTGGTGCCTATACGATTCTCCCTGTGCGACAAAAGCACATCAAGTTTAATAGTGGAAGCTGTCATGGAGCTGACAGTCTAATCAATGGGCACAAACATAAAAAATATCCAGGTGGCAGATCACCTTCAAATATGCTTAGTGACAGAGAAAAACAGTAATGAGTGTTAACAGCATGTCCAAGCAGCAATGGATATAGAATTAGGAGAGCAGGTGAAGGCAGTTGCTAGATATGACCTTGGACAAGTCCGTTCTCTGAAGTTGATCCATTACCTACCCATCCCTCAGGGATACTGCAAAAGAAGTTCAGGTACGAGAAAATCTTTTGCAACCCCTAAAGTACTATACAATGGATACCAGTAAAATATCTTATTCTCCAGGTTTCTGCAATGATTTCCTTTTGTGGTTCTTTAAGATAAAGTCAGAGGGCTCTTTCTAAAATATAAATTTGATCATTCATTCCCAGGCTGGAAGACTCCTTATCACCAAAGGATTAATCTTCAACTCTTTTTTGTGGTAGATAAAGCTCTTAAAAAACTGGGTTTTCTGCAGTCCCATCTTCAGTTTTACATGTCAAAGACCACAGGAAGCATCCAATGCTCCCTGATCATCCACACATTGCGGTCTTTGCCATTTAGGTGGAGTATTTGGCTGTGAGAATTCTACTGTTGCCAGCACTCCGGAGACTACTAGCTAGTACAGCATCTTCCACAGCATCACATGGCTCCAGCTTCTCCAGGGCAAGAAGCACCAATGCTTCAGCCCTCCCCATACCTATCCAAAGCCCATCTACAGCAGCAACCTTGAGTGACAAGCCAGGGAGATCCTTATTTGCGTACCACAAAAAGAATGCGCTAAGAGGAGACTCTCCAGGGAAGGCTGTCAACTGAAAAAAGGGCTAAGAGGCCCCAATAAAAACACTACAAGTTCAAATTTCTTATGCAAATCCCCTAAGGGCAGATATGTTTTGGAATTCAAAAATTTTGACATTTTAGAAAGGTAATATGTACCTCATCCTCCCAGGAGACTGTAGGTCAGCACCCCCTACTCAAACACAGTAATACTTGTGTGGTGAAACTTAACAAATAACTGTACACAATGAGATAAACAATAAACTAGACACTTCTTCATTCCAGTCAGATCTCGCCACCCCATGGACTACGAGAGCTTTCAGAGCCTTTGGGATTCTGGAATTAGAGAAAAGGGATGGTGGACCTGTATGACCTGATTTGTATACATAGCTTTTTCATGTATATTTTCTCATTTGCTCAGAAAATCACTCCGGTGGGACTGACCTACAGGTAGGTGGCAAACACAGGTGCTCCACACCCAAACAGCAGCAGACAAGCTATAAAATATTCGGGGAGGGAGGGGTTTAAAGGCACATACAGTGGTCATCATCACTGCAGCAGCACTGGAGAGAGAAGGGACACACAGAGCAGGAAATGAGAGCATGAGTGATTGTGTGAATAAATAAATATCGCTAGGAACTTCTACCACTGATTTCTAAACGACTCTTCCACTATGGCAGCAGGAAGGCACACATGGAAATAACAGTGTTCCAGAACCCGAATCAAGCCGTCTCACACCAACCTGACTTGCTTCTATGGCAAAACAGAGACAGCAATGCACGACACCTGCTCTCCAGGAGGCAGAGAGGCAGCCAGTGGCACTTTTTGGAAATAAATACACAGCCACCAATGTTTGTATGTATTCTCTCAAATGCTTCATGGAAATTTTGTTTTTGTTTCAGAATCAAATGCTGGCAGGAGTAAAACTTTCCCTGAGAAATTCATAAGTTCTTTCCTTTCTGAAAAGAAGCACTACAGAAGTAAAAGGAAGAAGGAGAACGCATAATCCTCTTTCCAGTGAATTCTAACATCTGGACGGCCATTTTGTATTTATCTACGAATCTAAGAGTTCGTGTGCTTCAGGGAACAGGAGTCTTCTGCCTCTGGGCATTTGTCACAGATGCTGCTTGATCCTATCACACACCAGAGGCCAATTACAGCAGCAATTGCTACCATTTACCCTACTGAGACCTCACCACACACAAGGCAGGAAGCTGAGCATGCTGAATGTCTCAATTAATCCTCCCATTAGTAGTAGAACCTACTTTAAGGGTTGTCATCCTGTTTTAAACACTGGAAACAGAATCTTTTGATAGCAGCCCCAAATCTTTTAAGAAAAGCCAAATGACTTTTGTGAGAAGGTAATGTCACACCTTGCCAATGACAGGTTTCCCCTGCTATCTGAAAATATGTTCCTATGCAACCTTTCAAAAATCGCAATGACATTAAAGGAGCAATGACAATTAATTAAAATGGGGGGGGGGGGGCGAAGGCCTCTCTGGTGGCGCAACAGGTTATGTCTCAGACGATGAAGCTATCTGCAGCCATTGCAGCACCAGTTCGATCCCCAGCCAGGGAGATTCCCACATGGCGCAGCAGACCTCTCCTGTCTCGCCTGCTGCTCCCCTCAGCAGTGTACTTCAGTCGATCTACCTGTTCTGCTCCCGCTCTGTCTCCAGTGAATCTTCTCACAACCCCACACCTCTGGCCTACACCCCAGTTCTTATATGCATAAATAAACAGATCTTTTAAAAAATTAATTAAAAAATAAATAAAATGGAAAAAAATTTTGAGCTTTTCCAGATCCCCCCAAATAACCTACCAAATCATACCAAATAACACATAAAACCTAAGATAGTATTAACACATAGTAAGAGCAGAAATGATAAATATGTGTATAAAGAGGTTCCCAGGGAGAGTTTAACAATGCCGTTCCCCATGCCTGCAAAGCACACTACCTCTAGAATGGCAGTTGTAAAACCAATGCTAAATGCAATTTTTTTCTTCACCTTTCATCATAAAAGTAAAATCCTTAAGAATTCTTTCCAGTGAGCTGAAACGGACCTTGATGAAGGTTTTTCATGACAGTGAATTGGTGGGATGCAATTTTCAAAAAACAGAGGATACCTGTACTTGGTTTCTGCTCTGAAAAAAATGACACTGCTTATTACCACAGCTCACATTTCCACACCTGACTATACACTTTGCAGTAAGGATGCCCTGGAAAGAACTGTATCATCTACACCAAAAGCCATCTATCCCAGCTAAAAATGGTCTCTCTCTTCTCTATCTCCTTTCTTTCTCCCTCCTCACCCACTCCCTTTTCAAAATTTCTGAGTGTGAACCGCCTATCCCCTCAATTCCCTTTGGAATAGCCATCGTACACCAGGAACCAGACTAGAGAAACAAAATGAACAAGTCACATTCCCATCCTCAAATACTCAGTCTAGACATGCAAGCACATAAGCACACTTGAACATGAGAAATTCTATTTGGCATAGGCATAGCATAGATTTATTCTGCCTCAGGGCAAAAAGTTCAATGGTCACAGATGGCTTCAAAGAAGTGACGACCTTTGAATGAGTCTGAAGAATAACTGCAAAGATACAAGATGGACAAGGAAGAGAAAGGTATTTTGACAAAAGAATGGAAATGAATGATACTACCAGTGTACTTCACACCAATCAGAATAGTATCTATACCAATGGGGCGGAGACACTGGCCAAAAAGAAGGGACTTGGTCAAGACAGAAGTAAGGATGAACCAGCCCCCTCCCCCCAAAGTGCAGTCATCTGTGCCTGTCTGATCACAGGACCCTGGCCGGCGGGAGTGGGGAGGAGAGGACTTGTGACAGTGACAGGGTGCCGACTGACCGTCAGGGAGCCAGGTCTCATCAAATCACCGGGACAGCCTGACCAACACCCCCAACACACTCCCAACTGCCTCTTTGTACCTCAATTCTTACCATAAGTTCCATGGGTTCTAAAGAATTAATTTCTTGCCCTATTTCAGACCAATATCTGTCAATCACAATCTTGAGTTGAGGACAAGGTGTTCTTCATCTTCAGGATGCACCCTCATCTTCAAGGGTGCTTCATCCAGAACAGCAGCTCCAAGAAGAGCACAGAGGAAAAAGGGAAAAAAGCTCACGACCTGGGGAGGGGAACAGAACTGATTTAAAACAGAGCTTT